>OMLB01040983.1:2222-12503 GCA_900302555.1 Myripristis jacobus
CCTCTCCCTCTCTCTCTCTCTCTCTCTCTCTCTCTCTCTCTCTCTCTCTCTCTGTCTTTCTCTCAGGGAGCAGTACCGGGTCAGTCTGTGGGTTGGACTGCTGAGGGGCCCAGGGTGGTTCCGCTCCGACGGTAGGAGGAAACTCCTTCAGGAAATACCAGACTCCCAGGCACACACACACACACACAGACACACAGACACACACACACACACACACACACACAGTCCACAATCTCTCTTTTTCTCTCTCTCCTACACGTACAGACTAAAGCTTCTGCACAAACTCCTCCGGACCAGAGCCCAGCAGTCCTCTTTTACTCTCCTAGTTTGTGCGCTGTCAGACTGAGCTCCTTACTCAGATAAGCCACCAGAGAAACACATCATGCGGTTCTGCGTGGTGTCGTCTAGCATAATTTACTCCGATAAAGCTGGGAGCACACTCAACTCGCAGCATTTTACAACTCAGTATTTGGCCAGTGGCCAGACCTTTTATGACGTCAATTACAGCTAGTTTTAACGAGTCAGCTCAATTAAGCAATAAATCACCATAAAGCCTAGTGTCTGTCATAGAGCACCCTAACTCCCCACTCAGTCTAGTAAAAACTGATTGAGTCTTTTTATTCCTGAGAGGTGAGAAAATGTGGGTGATTTGCACTCCGGGAAACAAACACCTTTAACAGAGTTTTGCAAAACAGAACATCGTCTGGTGTTAGTGTTGTTGTCTTTAGACTAATGGGCTGCAGTCTTTAATCTCTGTCTAATTTTGTTCTCATCACCACTTCTAAACACAAAAATATCCATCAAGTAGCTATGTCTACTATTGCGTCTAATCACTCTATGTTTCTTAAAACAAGTACAAAAAAAGAAATATACCACTTGTGTGAATAACTCAACTTGTTTCCAAAGCACATGAACTGTTTCAAGATTTTTTTATCGAATCAGCTACCTTTTTTCAAGAAAATTCTCAATGCAGGTCAATCTATATTTGGGGACAGGTAACAGAAACCAAAGTTTTAAGACTAACAACAAGTTTTGATGTTTTTTTTTTTTTGCAGAGACGCGGGAGAAAAGAAGAGGAGAGATGTGCGTCAAATAAAATAAATTATTGCCTCCTCAACAGACGCTATTCAAATCCAAATGGGTTAGCGGTGACGCAACAACCCTGGGCTGTTTTGCATGCTACTTGGCCGCTGATCTCAGTGACATTTGGCTGTTCTTTCAGAATCACTGCTCTCGCTAGATAAGCGCCCTCTCATTTTCATATTTTCTTGAAATATAATTGAGGTTGAACAATAAAGGAGCTGAAAGAAAACAGGCGCGAGATTTATTTGGAGATGAAAGCATGCGAGTGGTGGCTCATTACAGAACAAAACGCCGGTGACGCCATCACACGACCTGTTGGACTTGACACCCCTCATGACAGAACACACGCCAGCTCTGCAGAGTGATGTGCTGTGTGTGCGTCTCGGTGTTATGTCCTTGCTCAATGCGCTACGTTTGTGTCACATGGTTATTTTGTGTGCGGGTGGATGCACATGTGTGTTTTTGTGCATGTACGAGTGTGTAAGGCCTATGTTTGCAAGTTGTGGGACTGTCAGTGACCACAGGAAGCTCCAATCAGCGGTGCAGTGCGGTTGCTACCTTCCCTTTCCCCTGGTGACCTTCTCCCCACCTCCCTCCACAATAGAGATACCAGGATCACATTACCAGCTCTAAGGGTTAAGGGTCAATCCCATTTTTCAGCCCTCTCCGTCCCTTTTCCCCTTCCAGATCCTTTTCCAGGGGTTAAAGTCTCCTGTCACCTAAATTCACATCAGTTCACGCGTGGCAAGGGAGTGGTATCCGTCGGAAACCCTCCGTCTTCTCTACCTCCCCCCGGCCCGTTTCAGTGTCCCCCTGACAGACAGCTCTCTGATCCCGGGGCTCACGCACACAAAGGGTTAGGACACGTCTGCACATACGTTTAAAACACCGCCGGCCTCTTTGTGTCATTGTGCTGCGGCGTCTCTATTCCAGCCTCTGTGAAAGCCTCTGTTTTAGCGCCGCAGAGGGTCAGGTTACCGGGATGTAACGCTGCGCTTATCATAACCTCCCACCAGGAAAAGTAGCCAATAGTACCTGAGGGCAATTAAGAGATAAACTAATGCGCATCAAAGAAGCCACTTAACATGAACCACACAAGGCTGACAGGTGAGCCATGAGCATAAATTACGGCCTATCCCCTAAAGAAAACCACATCTATACCGAATATGTATGTGGGTGCGTGGTGATCGTAGTGCGAGCATGAATGGTGTGTGTGTGTTTTCCCTGAACACTAATCTGCTTTTGATTATGTTGTGGTTCCTGCGCTACATAATCTCTTTTAATTAGTTTGTGTCTGAACCAAACACAGAAGCAAGAGCTTAATGTCAGTTAAATTGAAAGGTGATCATCGTCTAACACTGACGCTCACTCACACACCCCCACACACATAGTCTGTGTGTGTGTGTGGGTGTGTGTGAGAGAGAGAGAGAGAGAGAGAGAGAGGGAGAGAGGGAGAGTAGCGTCATGAAGAGGGAGGGATAGTATACACTAACAGAGAGGAAATCAGGAAACTGACTGGCCAGCATCAGATAAGCAGGTCTATGGAAATGTGAGCGCAGAGATGACGAATGCGCTGCGCAACTGTAGAGGAGTGCTGTCGTTGCTATGACGACACATCAACCCCATCCCACCACCACCACCACTATTAGCTATGATGTTGGAGATCAGGGTGAGAGACATAAAACAGCGCCTTCACATTCATGGTGAAGTGTGAAAACCAAGGAATTCCAGCTTTTTATTTTTTTAAATTAATTCATTTTTTTTTTTTTTTTATTACATTTGAACTTGAACGTAATGTTTAAATGGCTCTTTATGTGCTGGGGAAGATTGTCACGGGTTCATAAAACCCTTCAAAAGTAATAAAAAATGTTGAAGGTGCACATATATAACACAGAAAATCATCTAGCACTTCTCAACTTCTACAAAGTTCGTTTTTAAAAAATACTTTTTTTCCCCCATTGAGAGCTGTATGAGTGACTAACATAAAACAAAAAAAAAAAAACAGTGGAAAGCTTGGCCCTGTGTGTGTTACCAAAGACGTTAAATTGTTATTTCAGTGTAATATAATTTTGTGAAGTTTCTGAGCTTTGATTTACTTAAAAACATTATTTAATATCAGTGGAAATTGCCTAAGAAGCTGAAATGTAAATTGACCGTTTTCTGACAAATTTCAACAATGACTGAAAACGAGGGACAACTTTTGTAATTTGTCTTTTATCAGTCCTTATCATTTTCCACTGAGAGCAGCGCAGAGCTCTGCTGCCAGCGATCATTCCACAGAGCAGAATTCCAGGTGAGGGAAAGTGAATGGCTTTACTGTGAACCGTCTTGGAAAGGACACCCAATTCCTCCCTAATATACGGAAACCTTTTAAAATAATGCTAATATTTCATGCTTCCTTTGTGTGAAAGTACCGTGAGCCTCTGCCAAACATCCAAACTCAGCGCTGATAGCCCGTTTCGTGTGTCAAGTGCCATAAATTTAGCCGGCGGAGCTCGACAAAGCTTGTTCGGGGTATAAATCATGCTGCTCATAAAAGCAGTTTGGTTCTTTATGTCTGTCTGGTGTTCAAACGTTCACCTCAATCTATCAACGTGGCAAACCGCTGTCAAGAGCGCTAAGGCCTCCTTAGCTCGCGTTTCTCCTTATCACTGGCTTCTACTGAGAGGAATCCAAAGAATCCTGGAACTCAGTCGGCTCGCTGACACCCACTATGACAGGCTGAGACACAGACAACACTCTGCTTTTAATATGTCGACTAACTCATGACACAAGTGTTCAATTAAAAAAAAAATAAAAAGACACTTGCCAAATGACTGTCTAATTTGAGTTAAAGGAATGTGGGAACTATGTTAGGATGATAATAAAGTCATATACTGTCTTATAGCCCACCGCCACCTCTTCTCCTTTTAAGACCTATAGTACAGTATGGGAACTCCACCCAGTGAAACGGGCCCAGATTGCTGCCTCAGCACTTCTCCATCCAAACGGCTGCGGTTCACTAAGAGGTCTCTGCGCCTCAGGCCAGAAGACGAAGCACCTCGGCTAGCCAGCAGTCCTACCTGGCTCCTCTGTCCTCTAACTCACATCAAAACACTGCCAGAGACATAAAGCAGGATAATGAGGGCGACTCTCTCTGTCCCTACCAACCAGGCAGAGCATCGCTGTCCAAAACCACCTTGAACTAAATAATAATTGACATGTGAAGGCGAACACCTCGCACTGCAACCCTGCTGTAATCAAGAGCTCGTGAATTTCGTCCAACATACTTAGCAGGTCAGTGTCTTGGCAGGTCAATTTCTCTGATTGATTACCTTTGTAGGAGCCCTGTAATGAAAGCAGAGGCCATTAATACATATAATATCTGGCGTTTGCGAGGAGCCTCCAGTGCTGCAAATGGCCTCGCTGAGGAGAAACAGAATTCCAACCTAATACTGGGAAACCCTGAAATAGCCACGATATTTCAGGCTTCATTAAGCAGCAGATATTATACAACAAACAGGCCAACTGTTAAAATCTTCTCTGGGGCAAAGGGACAGAGGTGTAAAACTTACTGGCTGCCATAAGCCATCATGTCAGCGGCACACACGTGTACGCACACACACGCATGGAAAACAGCAGGGCAATACCTGTTTTTCTCATTGTTAGGATGAAGAATTTACTTGATAGCAGGATATGACAAGGTGGCCCCTGCAATATCTCTCTCACTCTGCATGTGTGTGTGTGTGTCTGCATCTGTGTGTCACTATGCATGGTAGATTAATTAAGCTGTGCAAAATTTAAATGTTTTGTGAAATTCATTTTGTGATTTTTTTTTTTATTATTATTATTTTTTAACCACCAAAACACAGCATGTCTTCTCTTTATCCAGTCAGAGGAGAAAAACTGCAAAACTCATAGTGTGTGTGTAGAAGGAGCGCTACAAGGGTCCTGGGAATGGATTTATGAGGTCCGGACCGCCAGCATGGGGGAAAATGAAACCCAACACCGGGAGTGGGCTCCTCATTCCCTGCAACTAGCTTCGGTTCAACGGGACCTGAGAACTAAATATCTTGAGTATGCAGCCACAAAGACGACAAATGAGAGATCCTGCTTGGTTTACTTTTTTATATTTTTGTCATTTGGCCGATGCTCTTATTCAGAGGAACTTAAGTGGGAACACAGCGTCACTTTGATGAGACGCACGGCTGTTGTTGGGATCGAAATGGACCTTGTGTGATCTTCTCCCACACCACTGTGTCAGCCTGTGCCTCCGCTGCGCTGACCTGGACCAGCATGAAGGCCGTGGTTACACTTGTCCTTTAAATGCGATATTTGTCATCAGATGTGTGAGACTAGAACTCAGCTGTGTCCACATATGTGTCCAGACTTGAGACTTCAGTACGACTTGCCTGATCGGACATCGGATATATTCCCGTGCAGACATATTCCACTATGCGTATTGATAAATAGGATTGTGCCCACATGCTTTCCACACCTCTCCGAGATTGAAACTCAATGCGAGTCGGGCCACCTTGGTGTGTGTGGTCTGCCTGATCGGATCCAAATGCGAGCAAGAGCCGATTTTAGACAGAACAGATTTGACAGATCATGTGTCCTGTCATGATCGGATGACAAAAATCACATTGTCAAGTGTAACCACGACCTAAGACGCAGCTAATCCAATTTTTCACCCTGTTGCTTCACTTCTACGGAGGGAGTGTTCGCATAATGCTAAAACAATAATTTGGGATATTAAGAGTTTTCTTCCACAATGAGATGTCCGCATTTGAAAAAAGGGAGTTGCAATTACTCTGTTCTTTGGTGGTGTATTTTTATCATTTTCAGCTGCTTAAAACATCAACAGTAAGCACTGGTTTGAGGTTTTTTCATACTAAACAGCAAGAGTTTCTTTCTAGACAGAGCATTTTGCACCAACATTTAAGAATCAAACACGGAGAAATTATAGTTTCTCCTTTGACAGTTCGTCTTAATAGACAGTAACACCATACAGCCATAATAATGCTGCGTTTTGAGCACAGGACATCGCTGCAATTATAGACCCGCAGTGGTGCTCACAAACCTGTTGGTTAACTATATAACAGGTGATGCTCACTAGCCCACCTTTGACTGACAAAAAGAGATGTCAAAAGGAGATCAGGCATTATGGGAATTGTAGAAACTCTCTAATTAAGGCACTAGAGTCGGGTTACAACACTTTGTCACAAATTACAAGGAATTCACTGAACGTCAACAAATTGATGATATCTGACAGTGTAAGAGTAGCCGTGGGTGGATTTTTTTTTTCTCTTTTATGTTCAGTTAAGTTTAACAATGCAAAACATGATCTAGTGGCTGGATCAGTCAGGTGTGTCTTTATTATGTTGATGACCTCAACAGGCAGGTTGACTCTGCCTGCCAACAGACGTAAAGGTTACCACAACAGCGGTGCTATTTATTTCTCTGGATCACTAGAGCCATTGTCTGCCCTTCTGATCAGGATCGCCTGGCAAAGATCGCTGATGACATGGGAGGCCGTGTATGAGAACGTGCTTCTGGCTTTGTTACGCACATCTCACTGCTGGAATGAAAGATATCCAAAAGATCCAAAGCAAAGCAGGAAGCTCTCAATGGAAGGCAATCAGATTTTCTCACACACGCACGGGCACGTACGCGCATACACACACACACACTTGCAAAAACACACAAACACACAGATGTCCCATACAGACGGTTGACAGATGCTGAGGTGTGGTGTGTTGACAGAGCTATATTTAGGGCTGATGAGAAAGCTTTTATTCTTAACCTCACTCTGGAATCAGAAAAAAAAAGTAAGGCTCTTGCTCTGTCAAAATCTCACAGGTGCAGTCACTACACACACAATGTCACGTATACCGTTCATTCCATGAATGGTATACATTACCTATTCCTGAGGACAAGCTAAATCTCTCATTTTTGCATTCCATCTTGACAATACTATCAAAAAACACATTTCCATCTCAGACATTTCCCACAGAGTTTTGGGTCACCTGTAGAACCAGTGAGCAAAGTGCAACAGAACTCCTTGCTGCTTATTCAATTACCATGTTGACAGAAGAAAAAAAAAAATCAGCTGACAGAAAAAACAAACAGACAGACAAACCTGATCATAATCTTGAGTGGAGAAGACTCGTGGATAAAAGGAGATATCATATTAATAATGGAGAAGCTTCTGATGAGTGGTGGAAAGCATTTTTTTTTTACTAATGCAAATGCAACAGTCTTTTAACATGACTGATACGTGAGCTGGGTAATTAGTCCAGCTCTGTTACTTGCGTTAAAATCCAAGCTTCTGTCAAGCTTCTTCTCAAAGCGAAGGCACTGGGACCGGGACATAAACACTGCAGCCTCGTACGCTGCATACAAACATTACAGCTCCTGTTAATCACAGACGTTCAGTGTGTTGGCATCTGTGGTATTCTGCCATAAGAGCTGTCTTTCTTGTTTCTATGTAATGCAGGCTGTCTGCTTACTTCCACCGCTTTTACCACTGATAGTATTGTCAGTGCTTTTATTCTTAACACTTACAATATAATGTTTGTGTTTGTGTATTTAGCTATTAGCTATTTGCCCTAGAGCTACAAATAAAAATGACCCTCTTTGGTTAATGCATTTTCAGAAATGTTATTAATATGTACAGTCTCTGTCAAATAAACAAATAAACTAATCAACACTTGTACGCATAAAAATGTAAAAACTTTCCAAGCTTCTTAGAAATACATTTAAACAAATCCACATTGCTTACATGGAAAACTTGATTATCTGTAGCGGTCTTGTTCAGAGCAACTTTGAATTGGGTTTATATTTTAGTGTTCAGGTAAAAAATATTCCCTATAAATTACTAAATAATCAATGATAGCACCACTAACAGAGCAACGAGCATGTGGTCTGGCGCTCAGTTTGTTGCTAAGACTGTAGCTGCGGCAGCAGGATGCTGCACAGGGTCAAAGCAAAGATAAGACCAGGATTTATTTGACCTCATAGATCAGTGTCTCTCCTTTCTTTGCATGAACAGCAAGATAAACCTGAACGTGAAGTGATAAACTGTGTATTTTAGAGTGTGTTTGTGTATGCATCGGGCATGCATGTGTGTATGATAAACACACAGACGGTGAAATGGGGAGAAGCCATGTTAAATTTCATTGTACCTGAGTGTAATGACAATAAAGATCATTCTTGCTCTGATTTGCACAGGCCCATGCAACAGTGGTATGTAGTTCTCATGCTTCAAGCACTTGTTTGGGCTACACAAGAATAAACTTGCATTTTGAAGTGGCCTGTAATTTCATTTTAAAAATGCATGACTGTAACGAAGGGAACGCAGGTACGTGACTATGAGGAAGAGCACCTTTCATTTTAATTTGATGGCACATGGGAACCTTAGCAAGTGATTTCTTGCCTGTCAATCAAACCAAACCACCATACCAATGCAAACCTCAATGATTTTATTAGTGCGATGATGATGTCACATGACACAATGTTGGTTTCAGCCATTAATCTTGGTGGAGGGATGGAAGGATAGATTTTTTGGGGTTCTGGTGTTCATGGTTGAGTGGGTAAGTGAACATTCAGCTGTCTGTCTGCTTGTTCTTGCTTCCTTGTTCTGCCTTACAAGAATATACTCTAGCCTGGAGGTGCATTCCTATGTAGTCATTCAGACACAACTTTTAAGACTCACTCCAAGAGACACAGATAGCAAAGTGCAAACGGAGAGACGGGGTGAGGCGAAGACGACAGTGAAAGAGTTATTTGAATGCAGATTGGGAGAGAGACAAAGATAGATGGAGATACAACTTCCCATTTATCACCGCTCCTCCTCCTCCTCCTCCTTCTCTGCTCTCCTCTGCATGAGAGGTTGGAGAAAAACCACAGAGCTGTCAGTCATCTCACAGCAGTTTATACCCTTGAGCGACACATGAACTTGGAAATATGTCAGCAGGGTTGCATTAGCACAAAAACACACAAGCATGTACACGCACACATGCACACGCAAATACACCTACACACACATACACTTGAATAAATATTTCAGGTTTCAGTTATTTAGTAACAGCTAAGATACATTTAAAAAAAAAATCCCACTTCGATAATCAGTCACATTAGGAACATTGCGAGGTGATTCTACGAAGGCTTGGACTTGGAAATTGCATTTCTTTTAAGAACTGTGGCCACAGAAAAGTGCTCTTTGACTACTGGCTAAATAAAAATACACTGAAATCAAATTACAAAGAAAACCGTTTTTCATTTTCTCTCTCTCTCTCCTACTTTCTCTCTCCCTCACAGACACATACACCCATAACACACAAAATATGTCTGCACATAATTCATAAATTAAACTGAATCAGACTACAAATAGTGGAAGCACCCCACTTGTGCAGTGTCAAACTATTTATGAAACCCATCACTGCTGCCTGAGGAAGAGCACGGAGCTTGGACTTTGGTGCTTCCAGGTTCTGTATTTTGTTTATATTTTGAGCCACTCGGGAAGCTCTTTTCCCCCCCAGTGGTCTGAACAAATTCACTCCACGTTTTTCACCAATGCCTGAGCTACACACAGTAAACAAAGATCTGTCACATACACGCCCTCATGAATCTCTCAACAAGGTCCAATCCTATAGTGAGAATCAGGCCGGGCCACCAATCGGAAGAAACCATTTGACAGGACCAACAACACCCATAACCACTGTTAAATCACCTGGCAACCAAAAAGTAATCAAAACCATTAGAGAATAATAAACTAAGACACACCTTTGCTATGGTACAGGGCTGAGGACCGTCAACCGAGCCAAACCTCAGCACTGGCAGGAGACCCACAGGGCAACATCTTTGACTGACAGCTTTAAAAAGCCAATACAATGGAAACAAACAGCAGCCATCACAGTTGGAGTAGTCTGACTGTGCCTCAGCCCTGCCTTTACAGCCCACAGCTTTATTCAAAACAATCTTGACAGGCGGAATAACTGACAGCCTCAAACCACAGCCCTTTCTCTTTCACATGTGAACAAATCTACTGAAAAATGTAGCCTTATTAATTCATAACGAGTGTGTTTCACATCCAGAAAACGGTGACGCGCGCCTTAACCCAATTTTCCACGACAGCAGATAAACATGACATTATCGGCGTAGCCCGTGGGTGTCCTGTATCCTGAAAAACAGACAACGCCACAGCCGCACAGATTC
>OMLB01041014.1:0-21656 GCA_900302555.1 Myripristis jacobus
CTCTAAGGCGCTTTTATGAGGCAAATATGACACCAGACAAATACGATATTTTTAGATTTAAGCTGCTGATATATATATATTTTTTTCTTGGTGTGTCAATATCCAGCATCTTTTCATCAGGCAGCCGCTGAGTGTCGAAGCGGTGCACAGATAAATATTGTGGGAGCTTGAATTTTTTTTAAATGCAGAGACACTGATTTCTTTTTCAGAGTCCAGCATCTTAACACGTGGTGGACTTTAATGCCAAATGAGTGCATAAAAATGAACAATATGCAGAGTTTCCGGCTGAGATGAATTAGTGATAGGTGAGGAAAGCATCTGAAACAGCGCTGACCAATCAATCACACTGTAAATGTGCCATCAGTCAATCAAACTGTGTCATATCCATCATGTCACAGACAGATATCATGATGTATTTTGCATTGAAAACCCAGTATCAGCCAAATGATCATTCACATATTTTACACATTTGAAAATTACACTGCTTTACATTGATTGCCATGGTGATTACACGGAGGAAGGATTTAATCTGAATTATTAGGGTTTACAACATTGTTTCATCAGCCTAAGCTGTCAGGAGGTCATGACAGTGTGGATACCTGACAGAAAATGACACTGAATCCACATTTTTGCAAAGATTTGGGCTTTTAAAGGCTGTGGTCTTAAACTTTTGATCAGCGGATGAACAGCCTATTTCAGTTTAATGGTTGTTTGCAATAATGTGCTTACTCAAAAAAAATTTTTGTCTCACTCCCATTTCTTCTTTTTGCATTTTGAAGCTCTACTTAGTACCTTCTTAAGATCCAACAGTGCAAAGTGTAAATTCTTGCAATTTCTCAACTGGTCTTAAAATTTTGATCAGGAGTGTATTTACTGGAACCTGCGTGTGTGTGTGTGTGTGTGTGGCTCCAGCTCATTAGGACGCTCCCATGGGAAGAGTTTCTCTTAACTGCTTAATTAGTTCCAGTGATTTATGAGAGAGGGATTATGACGCTCCTCCTTTTGTGAATCGTTTTGTGATCAAACTTGACAACGCCTGAGTGGCGCCCCCGGGGCTTTTCTTTTGTATGAACCGGAGTGCAACTTTGATCTCTCATCTCACTGATTCATTCTGCAGGAAAAAAACCAACAAAAAACAGACGCAATTCCACTGATCGTCCCACAGCAGTGAATTGGGACATCTGAGAGCGTCATTGGAGTAATTTCCAGAGCCGCTCTCGTATTGAAACAAATGATTTAAACCAATCCTGACGCCAATTATCAAGTTCAGAGTGTTAGGTGCAGCTGCAGCCCCGGTCTGTTACAAAGAAGTGGAGTGTTTTCCCTGCAAGATGAGAGCAAATGTTCCTCTGTCGATCAGACGAGCTGCCAACATGTCAGGGCATCACGTCATGCTGTGATATTTTCTAAATGGGATGCGTCCTTGTGTCAAGTGAGATTTCCTCCCGTCTCTGTTTGTTCTTTCTCTCTCCAGGCTTCAGTTCAGCGCTCGCCTGTCCCAGTAGCATTCTGTAAAAACTCCAAGTATACACTGCTCATCACACTGCTCTGTTGATATAATGGTTTGGTTGATGTACAGGGTTAATACTAACCTTTTATTAAGTATCAGATGTTGATAACCTATATATTTTCCTGACTGCAGCTACATAGAAAAAGCTATTCTCTTCATGTAAAGGTCTTATGTTTCATAAAGTTACTCCTGTTGTTGAACATGTGAGCTGGGTCACCTTGGTCTCAAATGTCAAAACATGTCTTTTTCCACCTTGACATGAATAAAATCATGGGAATCACTGACTCCTTGTGATTTTTTGGTATCATTTGGACGTGACAGGGGTCCAGTTTGTATTGCACGGCGGCACAAAAGGCAGCTTTAATGCAAAAAAAAAAAATACTGGCATCAGTATCAGTAAGCAAGCCCATGTGTTTCAAACCATACTTTATATATCACAGTATCACGTTTAAAAGTGTCAGCATTGTGTCGTCCCACACAGGAGACATGGACGTGGTGCAAATACCCTTGACCAGAGTGCATGTATAATGATCCAAAAATAAAAAAGGCGATTGATAACCTATTGACTTGCTTGCCTCAACTCAACTTGTCCTTTAAAGGTAAATGTGCTGCTGCATTGTACAGCAGGTAACACATATACAGCTCATTCTCTGTGTCGTTGCACCATATGGATGAATATTACTGAAGCGTTTTGTTATAGAAAATCATTACTGAGGCTTTGATGGTGTTTATCTCTGTTTGAAAAGTTTTGTTTTACCCCAGCAGCCACCCATGACTCTGAAACTGAGGTCACACATGGCTGTCAAACCTTGTACCTTTTATTTTGCTCATCAAGCAACAATCAAGGCTGTTTGTTGGAGATCCTTAAAAGTTGAGTTGGGCAGTAAAATGGTCTTGATGTGTGGGTTTTCTGCCAGGGAGGCACGACGCAGCTTCATCCGCCTGCCAGTGGTGGAGGTGTGGGCGTCCAGGCTGATGTTGACACCTGAACGTCTGACGGCGGTGATGAATCTGAGGTGGATCAGTCATGCTCCGACACACACCGTCTCCTCAGGGATGTTTATGGTGTCCATTAGTGCACTGACAGTGTTATCCTTACCTTTATTGATTCTTGTGTTCAAAGTTTACAATAGCTCTGCGACTAACTTTATTATCCCTGCTGAGCTGATTGACCGTAATGCTTCTTATCCTGAAAGTTGCTGCCAGTTGGCCAACGTAATGCCAGAAAGGAACAAGAAAGCTATTTCACTGCAGAAAGTGGAAAAAAGCTTAATTCCCAATAATGGATTACGGCTTTGGACTGACGTCGCCGGTCGGTGGGATATTTGACAGACTTTCAAACGGAACAGGATTTCTCCGAAGCTGTCAAAGTGAGTTTGAAGCAGCAGAGAAGTGACGAACAACAAACATGTCCGCTGTTCATAGACACAAAAAACAGCAAACACTAATCTCTGCAGTAATATTAGAAGTGAGTTTTATTAATCACAAACAGAATGGTTCAGTAATTTAAATTAAAAAAAAAAAAAAAAAAAAAAAAAAAAAAAAAAAAAAAAAAAAAAAAAAAAAAAAAAAAAAAAAAAACAGCAACAAAAACAAAAACAAAAACAAAAAAAAAACACCCACCGGGCCCTAGATGGGACATTCTACTGGATGTGAGCTTGGTTCAGATAATCATGTCCTCCAGACTGTGTGAAGCTCTTCCATGATTTTACACGCCAGTCCCTGATCAGAGAAAAACTGCCGACACTACATCAGTGGAAGTCTGCCATCCTTGAGTTGGAAGACATCAGTGTGTTTGGCAGTTTCATTTGGCTTCGCTGCTCCCCCCCTCCCCCTCACACAACACAGAATACACTCCGGAAACTCTTCTCTCGCTGCGTTGTTGAGTTTAAAAAGTGGAGAGGTGACTACAATCGCCTGGTGCCGCAGAGCCGGGCTCCAGACCGATTTGTTTCGGGCTGCCTGTGGGATAAATGTAGGCCTAGCTACTGTACATGAGTTCCTGTTTGTAAGTTGTCTTAGTCTGTTAACAAACTTTGTGGCCGACACTTCACATGAACTCTGGTTTACAACACCTGACCAACACCTGAACATACAGCTACATGGCACTGGCATCAATACTGATTCAATCCTTACATCAGCTGCGACCTCGGTGGAGCAGCGTTTCAGTCTGTTGACCCAGCTTTTTCAACATCAAAGACCCCTTAGCAATTTGGCATTATGAATAAGGAACATGCCTCGGTGTTAGTCAAGAAAACTGGAGTTTATGAACGTGTTATAAACCAGGCTTTAGATAAAGTGGTGCCACTTTGGGTAGATATCTTCTTCTTTTTGCGTAATAGTGCTATGTGTCTTTACCAAAAATAATTCCCACTATATTTAGGCACTAATATATTTCTATTTCTACGTCAACATGTCTACACCTTCAAATCTATGAAAAAAAAAAAGCTATTTACAAATTTGCAGATATGTAAAGAAGGGAAATGGTACAATACACTCGGTTGTACAATTTGCGGTGTCGTCATTCCTCTCAAACGCCATGCTTGCACTTTAACGAATGCTTAACGTGGAGCCAGTAATTTGGATTCGTCTCCATCAAGATTGGAAAAGAGAAATGTTGCAGAGAAGCTGATCTGTTTCAGCAGCAAAAGGCACTTAAGAGGAATGAAATTTGTACAAATGAAAACCACTAACACCTCTTTCAATGGGAGCATTTGCGTACACATGGGTGTGCTGTGTGATTTGAATCTCTTCATACCTCGTACCTGGAAAACCATTCATTTGTGACCTTAACCGTGTTAATAATACACTTTACATTTTAGAGTTTTTCTCCTGGCTCCTTAATGCATCGTGTTAACTTGGGAAAAAGATGCTGACAGCTTCCTATGTGCAAAGATTGGGCAGATCGTCTCTACCATGACCGATCTTCAGTGACACTTTACACCACTTCTAGATTATGACAGTTTTAACACCTGAACGAGGGATTCATCAACGCTGATGCAATTATTATGATTATCTGTGACGCTGTAGTGGAGCGCTGTGTTGTTTTACTGGGTGAAAAATGGCATGTTACATGAACGCCTCATGGAAGAGGCCACACCGGCGGATTTGGTTTCCACGAATTTCACATCAGACTGAGAAGCTGTCGTTCAGGTGTTAGCGACGCATCATAAACTGAAGTCCGTGTAAAATGTTGATCTTTTCAGTCTTACAAATGGAGAGTTTCATATTGCCTCAGATAGGAAGTGTTCTATTTTTCACCACTTTACATAATCTTGAGAGAAAAAACAACAACAATTATCTATATACAATCAGTACAACTGTTGACCCTCTAGACCTCGTAGCAGTTGTATTTTAAAGTAAAGCCTTCAGGTGGAGGCACATTTCTCCATGTGAGCCTGCAAACTGAGGAAACCACTTCCACTCAAACGTGAGCTCTCGCTGAAAGGAACGCAGTAATAAAACTGCGTGTTGACTTTTTAAATTTTGGGGTTTAGCTACTGTTGTGAAACATGTGTGCAGCGATCAGAGGCAAGTCTACCTGCCAGGTTACACAATTTAGACAACAAATAGGAATGACTAAATTACACTTCAGATTTTCCAATCCAGCAACTTCAAGGTAGTGATATTAGACATAATCTAACCTCTAGCTAGCATAATATTTACTAGATTTATGTCTGAATCATTTTGAGCTCACATTAATAACAATTATGAATCTATCTTTTAGTGGACTCATCTGTTCAGTAACATGTATTTCTAGAGGAGGTGGGGCGTTTTCACTGTTGGATGCTAACCAGCTGATCTCGGATGGGTTTGCTTGGGTTTGTTTGGGAGTTTTTGGTGGCAACAAATTTGTGAAAAATCACAATTATAACTTGAAAATAGGTAAATCAATAAGTAGAGATCGCCAACTGATGCACAAGACTTTTACTGTCATCACCAGCAGCGAATAGATCAAGTCTTTACCTAGGGGAAGTCTAGTATGTAGCTTCTCAAAATATTAAAACTTGCAACAGACATTTTCTTTGAGCCCCCACTGGAATAAAAAAACGTATTTTGAGAAAACAACAATTCCAGTACACTGTGATTCAGGTCTAGAGGGTTAACTAACAAACCCTGTATTATTATAGTGTAATATTGAACGTACTTATGACAGCAAAACCCCCAGTCCTGGACAGTATATTCAATATATACAAGATCAACAGCAAGCATAGAAGGACACTTAAAATCAAGAAAACGCAGCACTGATTGTGTACAGTGTTTCACAGCATTTGACTGGCACTCTTCAAAGCCTCTCGCTGTCTAAGACTATCTACAAACATCGACATGGAAGTCTCCCGCAACATGAACTGGGCAGTCCCCAGCCGAGAAATCAAATATGTAAGACCGCTGATCAAGACACACATCTTGATATGCTAATACATGTCATTTCTCACGTGACTAACTCCTATCTTTCACTTGCAAATGTGTAAATGCTTACAGCTCGATGAGAAGTGGTTAAAGTGTTAAATATTTATTTTATCCACAACCAAATAAAAAACACATGTTAGTATTTTACAAATATTTAAAAAAGTAAACCTTTATCTATAGGCATTTTAAAATATATTCCATCAAAAATAGTCTGACAAATTTCAACAGTAGAAAAGAAATGTTATACAAATGACAAGGTTTGAAGCAAAATGTATACAGTAGAAATGTTTCATGACTGATTGACTTTAGAGAAGAAAAACTCCTCCTTTTGTACCTGGCGGAACACGTCACAGATTTTTTTTTTTTTTCTCAATTAGTGTTGAAGTTTTAAAACCATGCAGTAACTGTAAAGTAAGAACTCCATAATTTAGCTACGTAAGTCAGTCGGTGGTGATAAGGTCAACAAATGAATTTCAGTCCCTATCTGTGTAAATACCTCTACATACTGTTGTCCTGTGAAAACTTGTCACCTTTGGCAAACTTGAATAGTTTGAGTCATGCCGAGAGCGCGGGACACGAACGATGGCAGCTCCCTGGTCAAACAGCTTGGAGTGCAGTCCAACATGTCATGCCTTTTGACTCCTGAGCAAATCGCTCCTCATCCTCCCTCTCCCCTCCTCAGATCACAAACGAGGATTTGTGTCGGAAATCGCCCTGCGGAGAACACAGACGCAACATGAGCAACACTTCTGACGGTGGAAACATTTCAAACTTAACTACATGCTAATAAAAGTAGTCATATCAGAGACATCAGTAATGAAGATGTCAAAATCAAACTGACATGAATATTATGATTTGTATTGGAGAGTCACAGATAGAGGCTCCCTCTTGTGGTTCACATCTCCTGTATGTGTGAGGGAGCGTCCTGGGTCACGCTTTAAAGTAATCCCATCCCGTTCAAGAATTCATACCATTCCTAGAATTCAGGGCAATCCGATCAATATTTGCAAAGCTGGTGAAAGTGACAGTGAGAGTTACTCTGTGGATAAGTGGCAGAAACACTGTGTGGGTCCACAAAGTCAGCCTCCTACTCGTTTTCTGTGGAGCGACTGCAGCTTTTGATTACATCCGTGGTTAAATGTGTCTTTTTTTAGAGGAGGGCTGTTCACGTTCACAAATATTGATTGGACTGTCCTTCCCCGTGGAAACAGCATGAACTTTTAAACTGAGCTGTATTACCCCTCGATGCTATAATTTGCAGATTGTGAAGATATCCACTTCCATCTGCTATCTACTATTATTTACTCACCTCGTCCTCTGTCCTGACGTAGTCCACTCCATCTCCTTTAGCTGGGACTTTGTAACTGAAACACAAAGTGCATGATTAAGGGTTTCTTAATAGTTTCAGTGCTGGCTAGAAATGTATTTGCTGATCATGCGCATGTGGGCACATTTTAGGATGTCTTACTTGTTCCCCGTCTGTTTTTGGCTGGTGAAGTAGCCTCGCTTGTATGCGCAGCAGATCCCCACTGTTATACACAAGAGCACTACGACCACCACCAGCACTCCCAGTATAATGCCTGCAATGTTAATGTCATCTGTGGAGTGACGAGCGGAGGAAATTGAAATGGAGTTAGTTGCGCTGGAATTTAGTCGGTCATCTGATCTTAAAAGACAATTTCTTCCTGTCATGCTGTATCCTCCCTGTGTCACACACTTACAGACTTCCATCATTTGCGGTCCACACTCTGCGTGGCCTGCGTCGTTCTTCGCTCGGCAGTAGTACTCTCCTGCATCATCTTTTCTGACAGCACTGAATTTCTGCATTGGAGAAAACACAAACCACCTCTGATTAATACCCTCTTCTGTAAGCGCTACAGACAGTGTTTGCAGTGTTGTTTTGGAATACATTAGATGATGAAGAGTTTAACCAAACTGATTTGTGTGAGTGTGTGTGAGCCGTCTCAACCATTTTATGTGCTTGTCTTTCCATTACAATAGGTATTCTGTCTGTATTCATAGTGGCAGCATGTGGGTGGAGTTTGCATGGGGGTAAACAAACAAAGAGTCTGACAGTCACTGTCTACAGAGAAGGGGAGCCATACTGAGCAAATTAGCATAGTTTCTGATAAAAAATAGATTTCAGCATTAAGTAGAAAAACTGAACAGAACTGAACGATCAACTCAGTGGCCAGAGGTGGAGGCACTCACATGCTGAGCTTGGTCCATGAGAAATAGCCTCACACTGGTATCAGGTGTTATAACACTCAGGCCTGTGGTGCTGATTTATATTTGCCTTTTAAAAACTACAATAGTTGGATCAAAAGTATGCAAGGCTATACTGTATTCTCTCCAATGGCTGTCCAACTCACCATTATGTTTTGACAGGGATGTACACTTAAAAAAAAAAACAACAACATGAAAACCACTGGTCCCTGGAGGCACACAATTCATTCTCCAGTTGTGATCAAGTTGGCATCTTTTCCTGCTCAAGCCATCAAATCAAAATAAAATGTTTTTAAGTTTCACATATTCTAGCCTTTTTGTATAGAAAATTATGGGGGATGTGCATTATCTTCCCCCGCATGGCACAGATATGACATGGTGGTGTTTTTTTCTTTTTTTGTAAACAATGCACATATACAGTAACAGTTTAATCTGTTAAACTGTTTTAGACATTGTGTAGGAGGGAATCTGTGGTGACCGAGCTTGTAGCAAAAGCAAAGACTATCATGTAAAAGCAGATACTGTCCTGTGTTGTTGTATGTGACTGCCTGGCCAACATGTTTGAGGCCAGCGTGACGGCTGACAGTTGAGTGGCCCTGAGCGAGCCGATGAGTAGATCTGGCTGTGCTGGGAAGCAAGAGAGAATTGAGGAATGTGCAAACGAGGACAGCAGATTCCCCTCGTGGCTGAAGCCCTCTCGCACCATCAACTGTCTCCCTAAAATATCTGCCCCCACCCCTGGGCATCAGGCCACCATCCCCGCTGCCCCGCCCTTGCCATTAAAACATGTCCTTGTCCAAACACATGCAGACACGCACACACACACACACATACTAACCAGAGTTCCTGTTTCTGAGTTGAGCGTGTATGAGGAGTTGAAGAACTTGGGGCTGGTCTTTGGGTCGTCGGGGATCTCCTCCCTGTTCCTGAACCACTGGTACTGAGACTTGGGGAAGCCCTCTTCCTCCACACAGCGAAGCTCAGCTGACTTCCCGACAGGCACAGATTTGGGGACGCTGCATTTTGGCACCACTGGCTTTACTGTGGTGACATGAAACATATGAGTGTAGTCAGTATGCTGAGTCCTCACACAGAGCTTTCTGCTTCTGAAGCATGGTCGCGCTCAGTAAGCATCTCGATGTCAAAGAATGACACTGCTCTTTCCTAGTGCTGAAGCAAAAACAAGTGCTAAAAACAATGTCAGTCTGGCCTCACATGGCCTATAAGTGTCATAAATATTGACATGACCTAGACGGGTACATGATTTTTGGCCTGTGCCAAACGCTGCCACCAAAACATGCAGCACTTGCTTTCTTTAGCACTGCAATTTAGAGCAGATGCAGTTTCAGAGGTTTCCCCTTATAGCCCAGAACACGCCTTTGCAGCTGGGCAGGTCTGGTCACAACGCATCCTCAAATGTATGCCAAAGGGTTGGTGCGACCTACAACGCGGTTTCAGCTTACAGCATCCGAAGTGTGAATCACCAAGCGAGCTTTCTCTTTTAAGGCCACAATGATGGATGGGTATTTTTTTTTTCTTGTATTTTGCCTTTGAGAAAGAAATTATAATCAAAGCAATAACGTAAAGTAGATCTCATGAGTGAAGTCATTCATTTTGCCCTATATGTGTAGTATTGGCCTGAAACACATTCACTGAGCAATAACGCAGTTATACTGATTTCATTGGCAAAGATTTCTTCAGGGTTATTAGAGCGGGGATACCTCTTACGACGAGGTCGATCACAATCTCATCAAAGGACTTCTGGTCATCAGGGGCAGTGACTTCACAACGATATTTTGCTGTGTCTGATCTTGTGGCGTTGGTTATCACTAGTGTTGCGGGTTCTCTGATCCTTGCTCTATTCTCCAAATCACCTACAGGAATAAAAACATGTTCAAAATTACATTAGTAAGTATAAAGGAATGTAATTTCATTTCACTCAAAAATCAGCTTACTTAAAATTTGCGCTGTTTGTGTGCATGATACATCACCTGAGACCTTCTTGTCAAAGAAAACATAACTTGGTCCTCCATGCTGTATCTTCTTCCACTCAATTCTGGGGTTGGTAGTGGAGATGGACTCGATCAAACACGATAATTCAATTGCTGCATGAAAGAGAAAAAGAAGAGGTGATATCATGGCAGGATATTAATACCAGATGGATGTGAAAGAGAACTGGTTCTCATCGTGTCAAGGCTGCTCTAACAAACTCTAATTCTGCATGTTTTTGTGGGAATGTTTGTCCCTTGGCTCTTACATTCAAACTCGTTGGTCCATGGTGACTCGTCGTTTGTTTTCAGTACCACTGCTAACACGCTGAGGTAGCCTGCAAAACAAGAGAGAAAAGGCAATGGAAACATGAGTCTCTGCGCCGCATGAATTTTCATGATACAGGGATGATCTCATGCTATACGTGCAATACCAGTGGACAGTGACTGATGCTACGTGTTTGCAGTAACGCCCTCCTTCCCTATGTTTCTAACACGTTTGCTCATACAAAATTTCATGAAGTCAATTAAAGGGAACTTTGGCATCACTTTGACATCAGACCCTTTCCCATCCCATATTAATGCAATCATCACCCCTTGCATCCTGGCATATTTTGGCTGTGACCTTCCATTTTTAGTCTTACTGGTGAAACAAGTGTGTATGTCTATCTGTATGTATGTTACGGGGTGGGGGTGCTGTTTCTATGCACAGTGGGTAATTGTGCAGGGAGGCATGTGCCCTTTTCGGGGCAAGCTCACCATGCCAGTGGCTCAGCCGCCTGCCTAGCCCCCCTCCCTCCCTCCGTCCCTCTCTCCCTATCTCTCTCTCTCTCCCTCTCTCTCTCCAGGCCTGATGCTGTTGCCCATGTGGGACTAATGGTGCAAGAGCACGTTGGAGTGATCTGTGTTGGTCCATGGTAGAATATGAGGGATAAGGCCTTGGGAGGGGGGCAGTGCTGAATCATCCCGACAGCCCGTGGACCTCACACAAATCCACTCAAAGTCACACACAAATGAATGTTAACCGAGCAACGTGCTCATGAACAGTTCCTGGGACACAAATGATGCCGTGGCTCGTGGACGCAGGGTCACTTGTCCAGATTGTAATGTCACTGTAAATTTGTGGAGTGCCTCGTCTCCATTTGTTTTGCTGCCAGCTCCCAACTCAGATGTCCCTCTGCTGGATTTGTTACTGTTGCTCACCAAGGACTCCAGCAAGAGGCTACTTCCACGCACTGCTGTGGATAACTGGCTTGGGACCTAAGTGATAAACCTCAGTAGCCAACTGCATAGCAACTAGTTACAACTTTAGCACAACACAGATCATAGTAATATTTGGGATCCATTTTCAGGTGCATAATATCTTAGGCCACGCATTTATCCTGATCTGAAGCCTGGATTTAAGTGGTGCATGTGGGTGTGGCCTACTGACAATTAGTAGTTATTGTGGTGGTGGGCCCCTAATTCATAGCAACAACTAAATCAGTGTTAGCTTTGACCCCCACCAACTGTCATCTCTGCGCACAGCAGCGTTGAGGGTCACCTGCTAAAGCAGACAGGATAAGCTGATTAGCCCGTGGTCTTTCTTGAGATTGTTAAAGGATGACAGCTTGTTTTTACCCGGTGCTGACAGTAGTAATGGCACGTGTAGGCCAAAAGTAGGTCAAACTTTACAATGAAAGACCTCCTTGCCAAAAGCTCATCAGAAATATTAACATTTAAAGAGACTTGTTGGTTTAGAGGCTCAAATTTGTTCTTTACTTGTGTTGTTATTACTTTGTGTATTACTAGATCTGTATTAAACAATGTAACATGATTACCACAGGCAGACTTTGCTTTTGGCTTTGTAACTACACATGAAAGCAGAGTTGCTCATGACAACAAGGTGCAGTTGGAAACTACCCTTCAATGGGAGGAGTCAGGATCAAACCACCATGTCAATAAGCATCCTTCCTGCTGAGGTGTCCTCGAGCAAGGCCCTGAACTCCAAAGCTACAGTTTTGAGGCCGAGCGTGACCTCTGACCACCCTGTGGATGAAGGGGGCAAGGAAAAGACGACTTCTGCACAAGTGCAAAGAACTGCATTATCACAAAGTTACTGTTATTATTATTATAAGCAGTAGTAGCGGTACTGGTAGTTTCTGTTGCTGTAGTGGCCATGCTAAAGAAATGTGGATAATAAAGGGCTTATGACAATTCAAGTCTTACTAGGGATTACTCGTAGTAATAGCATTGTGTTTTTTTACATTTGAATCAACATCAGGGAAATGTAGTTCAACAATACAACAGTTGAGAACAACAAGTTTTTAAGGACGCCGAAACTTTCAAACTCTTCTGATTGCTAATTTCAATAAATATTTGATAGCACATATTGGGTTTGCCTCCCTAGATGTGGATGCGATTTTTTTTTTTTTTTTTCTGTGCTGCCACAGCAAAGACAACAAAGTTAAGCCCCAAGTGGAATAAGTTTGCACTGAAAGAAAAAAAAAAAAGTCTTAGGCAATCTAAAAAAAAAAGTAGTATAAAAAGTGACTGAAGTGAGGAGAGAAGTTTTCCAGAGAAATAAGGGCGGGGATCAGCACTTGTTTTCAACAACCTGACAATCAAAACACCATCCTTCCAGTCAAAGCCTGCTGCCTATTCAGATATGTCTCCATGCGATCATAGAGAAAAGCAGACAGGGCGCTGGCAGAATTAACAGCTTGGTGGAGGGGAAATGCTGTTTGTCAACTCATTCATGTTTTTCACAGCACCTTGTAGCTACATTTGTAATACAAAGTTTCTCGTTCAAATATAAACCCTGTTTTTGATGAAGCATGACTGAAAAGTTATCTTTTTATTACAGTGGATGTAGGGATGGGAATGAGTGCAAGCTTATGTGGAGAGACCTGCTAGTCAACATGACTGGTTGGTTAAATTTAGTTCATCTATTTACTTGCACAACTCTATGAATTACTACTTTTTTGCCAAAAGTTTGGTTCATGTTTGGTGTTTGTGAGCCATGTCAATGCTTTCCTTCTAGGTTTTAGCTATGAATGCACTGCAGGTCCTGCGTAAGTTAATACCATATCTATGTAGGCCAAGTATGTTAAGGGTTCAAAATATCAGAATATGCCATGGTGAAACAGAATCCAAAGTTGACAAGAAATTATTCCTAGTGATTAATTTAGCAGTGCTACCCATTAAAACCAGCATTTAATTCATATTTGGTCTGAAACGGCTAATGGAATGATTTATACTCTGTCCCTGTCCTCCTCCTTAATTCGTAGAGTATTAGTGCAGATTAGGTGCCTAAGTGAGCTTGACGTAGAGATAAAAAGCTTCAGAGGTCTGTCCTGGAAACAGCTGTCCAGGAAAGCACATAAAACCCCCACTCAAAAAGATTGGTCACACAAGTTCATCTACATCCAGACCCTGAAGCCAGTAAACAGGAAAACTAGACTCAAAGTCAGACTGAAAATACATTTTCATTATTTGTGGCCAGACCATGGACATGAGCTGCAAACACACATGCTTTATCATTCGCAAAATCAACTGTATAAACTATTTTTTTTGCTGACTTCATGCATGATTTTATCTAAGTGAGTGAGGTATGAGCTGACTGTGCTTTGAGTAATTTTGCATTTTCACTAGTGACAAGGGAAACACTAAAGGTATTAAGCGGTACTGTCTGTATTACAGAATTTTTTGAAGATCTGTTAAACCTTTCATTGTGCTGTCAATGTGAACATTTTCTCTGCTTGGCCTTCAGTCTGATTTAAAGATAAGGCAGGCACAGGGGAAAAGGCAGACACTGAATAATCCAGTAGGAGCCATACAGTCCATAAGTAGCACACAGCCTTAAGTGATTTGCACACTGAAAGTCTTTTGAGCAGGAGGGACGAATTCCTAATTATTTCCTAGGGATGACAGAGTATGGCTGAACAAATGAAGAGATGGCGGATTTGGCTTGTGACCCTTTAAAACAAATCAGTGTCTACTAGCGACCCCGTCACAGGCTGCATATGCTGTGGTGAACAGTCCATCTAAAGAATCGCCACCTGTTCATGTTGTTTCATTTGCTTAAAAACAGAAAAAAACAGTAACATATGAAAAAATAATCATGATAATTTTGCATATAATTTTTTTTTAATCATCTTGTGATCTCATGACCCCCAGTCTGACAACCACTGCTCTAGAGGGATGGATCAGGGATTTTTTAAGAAGTCTGATTCATCTGACTCATCCTGAACTTCTAATCCTTTCAATCCATCCAAAAGCCATGCAGTGTTTTTGTTTGTTGAGATACAATAAGACGGATTTATTAGCAGCTCACATTTTGTTTTCTAAAAAAAATGGGCAATGTTGTGATTTTCAAGTGTTGCTTGCAATGCTAACTATCAAATGTTAACTTCTTCTTCCAGTACCTCCCCAATCAAAACACAAGTGGAATTGCTTCTGGGGTGGACTAAAAAAAGTCTTCCCAGTGTATGATAAATTTGATAAACTCCTAAATATCTGACCAATCCATTCATCATCTTCATTCTGCTAGGCACTTCCACAGCAAGAGATGCAGTTTTCCTGGCCAACAAAAGGTTTGGGTCCGATGGAGGAAGTGCTGACTGCGTGCTTTGAGACCGGTGTTTCCTATTACTCCCCCAGGCTGTCGGACATATCCTTCCTTGATTATTTTATATTCATCCTGTCTGTGTTATTGTCAACTCCTCTGACCTCTTGTATAGCCTGAGAGGGCTTTCTCAAATCTTTGGAGCTGATGACAGCTGTGGTTTGAAAACCTCTGCATTGTGGAAATGTGGCACATTTCTCACTCTTCCACACACTCGAACCAGCCTTTGCATGACCACGTCTGTGTGTAATGTGTGTGATGTAGCTTATTAGCTCTCAAACCATGCAGGTGTTCAGTGACCTACATATGCCATGAATTTCTTTTTTCGCTGTTTCCCCTCTCTCTCTTTGCCTTCTTGGCAGGACACAGCTGTGTGAGATCTGGCAATCTGCAAATCTGCATCAAAGTTTTTTTTTTTTTTTTTTTTTTTAATCTTCCTTGGCCTCCTCATGATGGGTGCAGGGTTTTCTCGGTAATCTTAGTGTAATGCCCTGATAAACCCCCCAGGTTTTACATCACTGAATAATACAATAGGCGCACAAGAGGAGGATATTTCTTGATGCCTACGCTATGTAATGATTCCCTGCTTTTTTCCTATTGTTCCCCCTGGGAAATTCAACTCGGCTTCCCGTGCCGGTGTTCAGTGAATGCAGAGAGGTGATGCCAGTATCATAAATAGAAAGGCTCAATTAACCAACCTGGTGATATTCCCCATGGAGCTTCTCCGCCTCGTGCCGACTGAGGATATTCCCACACCCCTTTGGAAGCTGCACACATCAAAGTATGTGCACCCACTTTTTCTAACTATCTACCAGTTGCTGTTTTGAAGCTCTCTTCACGTGTAAGGCTGCTCGAGTGGTGCAGACTTTTTCAGCCATCGCTAGGGAAGTATGGCTTTTCATCAGTGTTCATTCGGCCCCTGAGGCTGTTAGCATTCTTGATTATTTCAGTAGTGCTGCATTGATTTGACACCCCAAGGAAGAGAGAGCTCTGTTCACTGACCAAATGGTGCCAATGGAGCAATTCATTTTCCTCTGTTCAGGAGCTCTGATTGGACGGAGGAGCCTATGTACTCTGTAGCTTCCACTGTGTGTTGACAGTGTCAAATTGGACTCCTTCTAGTAAAACACTTGCTGCAGCTGCTCCCGCTCCCTGACAACCCTGCCATCTCAACCCCCGATGACTCCAAGGTCGCGTCCTCTGAATGATAGATATTCTCACAGCTTATAAAAATGACAGCACAACCAAATATACGTCCAATTTTCTATGCTATATGTAAGACACACTGTGACTTGTACACCGTGCTCTGTGCTGTAAGGCAACAACACAAAATGTGCATGTGCATCCAAACACATGTGCAACAGCAAACTCAAAAACATGACGACTTATATGCTGCATACATATTCAGTGCTTAATGTTACATGAACAACACAGCCTAGAGAGCAGCAATATTCATCCAGATTACATCCCATTTTCATCGTCCCACTTTGAACATAACACACAAACCAGGGAAGCAAGTAAGAATACAGCTGATGTGCAATGAGAAAAACATTGCGAAACACAGCGTATCACTGCCAAGGAAGAGAAAAATGAAAATGTCATTCTAGCAAGAAGCCTATTGGCATAAGAGAGCATGCACATCTGATGCTTGACACTCAGTGAGCTACAGAACCGAATGGGATGGCACTCTAAGTCCAAACATGGAAATGAAATTGAACGCACCGAGTCATATTTCTACAATCCATCACTCTCTTCAGTCCACTTTCTCCACCACCTGTGTGCCTCCTCTAAATACAGGAGTCAGTCTATCCTTTCTTACTGCGACCAAGAAGACTGTTTCTGCTTTTATTCAATACACATTCACTTGTCCCATTCACCTTGACTGTCCTTGATTGAACTACCACACTGGCAAAAAGCTAAAATGTAAAAAAAAAAAACTATGTGCATCATCACATCAAAAGGTACCGAAGTCAACAAGAAAACACAGCCAAGCAAACAACCAGGATGATTTGCAATGTAAATATCTGCATTCAAGTGGCTTATGAGACACGAATATCACACCTAATCAAAAGTATTCACAAAACAGCAAGCCCAGAACAAGGTCACTCGCACTGCGAAAAAGTGAACCTGCTTTTTTTCCAAGTCAAAAAAATATAAAATAATCAAGACTGTGTATTTTCAAATACAGCCCTATTCTGACTATTTACTTCACATGCTATATAATTTATTGACTTTTAACCAACATAGTTCTCAGTCTTAGATGTTTATAGATGTATTTAGTTGGTTTTAGAGGCAATGAAACCTTAAGGGAGAAAAAAATTACATTTTTCTTACGACTTCCACAGCCATCCAGATAAAGGATTTGGATGGTGCTAGGAAATTCCACATTTATCTCATTTTTAAGGGGAAAAACTACATCAGTGCTGGAATTGGCCAAAATACCCTCTAACCAACCAATAAGCCTATTTTATCACTATAGTTTAATATATTCAATTACTGCCCTGAACCTGCAGGAGCCCCTAGAGATGACTAAATGTCCTTCGGGAATCCTCGATGCCGTCCTGCCCATTTCAAAAGCCTGCTGCCCTTTACGACTCCTGCTGTGTTAAGAGGCTGCCAAGTCTCCTGTGGGGTTTCACTGTGCATCCCTTTAAGGAGTTCTTGTTGGAATTTCTTTGCTGAAAGCACACAGAACATCTTTTAAGGCGTGTAAATGTTTATCTTCTCAAGTAAACTAGGTTACCGTTTTTGGCACTGCACACTTGACCGCTAAGTTTCTGGTCACAATGCACAAAGTTCAGAGTGAGCCCCGAGCACAAAATGGCCAAGCTGGGAAAAGTGTGTAAATGTGTTTCAAGGGACAAAAAAGGCAAAACAATCCTGTCCAATTTTTGTAAACTGTCACCAGAAATTTTTGAGAAAGACACTGTTGGAATGATGCCACCAAAAGGACACTTAACACTGAGTTAAAAATATATATATATCAAATGTAGTAGATGAAAGCATAGCATAAAACCTAAGTCACTGTTTATCTTTTGAGTCACACAGACTTTTTTATTAATTCTAATGTGTCTAGTGAACATAAGGCCATAACTAAAATCTTAAAGGAGGGAGTCACATTACATCCAAGTTATGAGCAAAATTCTATTAATGTGAATTATCAGTGGAATGGCCCTTTTAATTTAGATATGTAAAACCATGCACTGTAACAATAGAACCCAGGCTGGAGGCGAGCAAAAATAGACAAGAATCTAAACAGCGCACTTCTTGCTGAAGCGCTCTCATGTCTTGCATGCTTTACCCTGAGGAGATGCTAATTTCCATTTGATAAAACTCTATGATGCCAGTTGGGACACAAAGCTTGACAAATTAATTCATAAGAGCATCCCATATTACCATAAGCTTCTTTCTGAGAGACGATTACAGCTAGATCCTAGACAAAGCATGCTCTGGTGCTCCAGTTCCCATAGCAATATTTGTAATATTTCCATAGTAACTGGATTCTCCTACAGTCTTACTTGCTGCTTCCCTTCCCCCACCGGTGACCACAACTAGACAGGAGCCCACCTGTTTCGTTAGCTGTGGGAGAAAGTGGCTGAGGAGACCTCTGAAGTTGTTGCTGTGAAAATAGTGACCCCACAACACAATGACAAAGAGGGAGTGGTGGTTTTAGGGCTGAGATGGCAGGCAGAGTGACCCCAGGTTGTATTGTCACAGCTGTGGTCATTCAACAGTGTCGGACTCCCTCCTGTCCCTCAGTGGACGTTAATCTTGATTGGCCAAGTTTCTTATCCCCGCTCACCCCTATTTTTACCTCTCTGGTCTGAAAATCACAGATGGACGTTTGGCTGTCAGGGCATTTCAGATTACCACTGCGATATAAAATCAGTAATGCTCCCACATGGTTTTGTAATCTCTTTGTTTGATCGACTGGGGAAATAAGTTTCCACTGGGCTGAGAAAAACAATATTGTTGTTTTTTCATTATATACTGCCCTTTTCTATTATAGGTTTTATTTCTAAGCTTGAGCTATAGTGGAAAAAAAATGCCATAAGTTAAAAACCTAAGGTGAGACAATGAAGTATGAAGTCTAATGAGAAAATTGAGGGGACAGAGCAGACAAAATATTGGGGTTAGTTATATTGTATGCTGCTTTATGCACATGATGAGGCCTATTTATATATTTTCTTCCAAACTGTTTCAATTTTTCTGTTTTCTTCTCCTCTAGTGTTAGTGGATACCTCAGAGGTACACATTCGCTCTATCTATTATATGACTAAAGGAGCTGCTGGGTGGACTGTCAGTCTGTGTGACAAACATGATGTAGATTTCCAGGTTTTTGGAAATCTACAGCAGCACTTGCATAGTCCTCCATACGGCAAGCTTCACAAAGTAAATATCTCACACTCTCCTCCAGCTGCTAAGCAAATGTCACCACAATGTTGGAGCTCAGAAATGGACAGTAGCTTGTGACAGTGTAGGAGCAACAAACTTTAAGCCTATGTAAAACACGCAGCTATATTAAACCTATATGTATCACATACTGTGCCACATAGCCGCTGTATAAATACTATGGATGGAATGGATAGCAAAAGTCAGGGTTCAATATGTCCATCAGTATTTGGGTCATAGTTTGATATGTTTTCTGTAAGGCTGAGAAAAAGTTCAAGCAGCAATTTTTTGTTTGGTAAAACAAACACGTGAACAAACCAACCACGTGTAAAAACATGTCTACTAACCAAATATTTTGTTTTCACTTCAGAAAGTTGCTCTGAAGTGATGCAAGTTTGGCAAACTCACTGGTGAGAGGACTAGCTGGTGGTTATCTTAACTGAATGTTTAGCCTCCACCAAGTTGGATGCATTCACTCATTGTATTGACTAAGACTTGATTAGGTTCACATTGTGATCAGAATGCGAAAGGGCCTAGACACAATCCAGCCATAATAAGCACATGAGCAACATAATGGTAAGGAATAGCAGAATGAAGTATAGCAGACACAGCAGACACACACACACACACAAAACGACTGATGCATGGTGGAAATTTTCATCCTAAGTGTGGAGGCAAAGTGATGTGAATTCATAAATATCCAAACTTTATGAACAAGTCTTCTGAAATTAACTGTAACCTGTTAGCCTGCAGCAACTCAGATCACAAGAACCACTTCAACCACAAGTCATTTGGTTCACATTTATCCTGATGTGAAGGTGATGTCCTGAAATGGCTGTTTTATTTACACCTACCACTCTACCCATGTATACTCTAATTCTACCTGACTAGAAGTTGTGGCTTGGTATCAGGAGTTAGTTCATTTGCATCCTCGTTTCTCCAGGTGCACTCAACCACAGTTCAACGTTACCCTGAAGGGCTCCTTGTGTATTCATTTATTCTGCATTTCCATACGAGACTGCTGCAGGCCTTGATCTGTGAGCCCAGTAAGACCAGGGCAACCCATGTGCCTTACTGCTGGTGAGCCCTCTGATCTAGGCAGGGTCAAAGACTAGGCTCAGTCTAAGCCAATGAGAGGCTGAGGGGGGGGATAGGGGAGGAGCTGATGGTGTCACCGAATGCCTGGGAACCTGTCACTTTGTGTCAGTGTTAGTGTCTACATCTGGCCTGCTCTCACTTTATCCTCAAGCGAAGTACAACTAGCTCACAGGACTGGACCACAGAGTAGGAAATGCAACTTTCACTCTTCCACCTTATCCGCACTGTGCCTGTAGCTTGCCACACAGCCAATCACTGCATTGGACCATCAGCTCAGACGGAGTCTCATGTGCAAATACTCAGAGCAGATTCCACACTAAAAGGTTTTCTATGCACAAGTGAAGAAGTCTGCACTTCAAAAACATTCTTATTCATGAAAACACGCACAAATCATTCTCAGTCCATTTCACATTATATGCCATTTGAAATTTATTCCTGATAAAATGGGAAACACCTTTGCCACTTGTCCCATTCTTAAATCTGGTGAAGATAACTTTGAGTGCAGAAACTGGAAGCAAGCAAATTAATTTCAGACGGTAATTTAACAGCAGGACACCGCTTTCCAGCCAGCAAAATCAAGTATTCTCCCTGGCCTTGGCATTACTGTAAGTGTAAACGTTACGTCAATGGAAATTTGTGTGAGCATGCTTTAAAGATGAGGCCTCTATTCTTCAATATTCTTTGCTCATCATCAGACATAGGCATAGTCAGTGTCTTCAGCTGCCAAAGTTGTTCTTGATAATCAAGCGTTTAGAAAGCACTAACATTCTCTGAATGGTCTTTGAAGACAATCTTACTCACAAAGTCATGTGAAACATCTTGGCACAGAGATAATCAGATCCTGGTTGCTGGATAAAAATAGTACTGTTGTTTGGTGTCACACTGCCTCTTCACATGGTCCTAACAGCCATGCATGCCAATGGAGACCTTTGTTTTGTGACACAGTTTCAGGCCGTAGGAGTGAATGAATGCTTAATTAAACAGAACAATGGTTGATCGTTATTGAGTCTAAGGAATAAAGACATTCCACATGCAGAGCGGGAAAACAGACCTAAATCTAATAAACCCAACACAGGCAAGAGTTCGTCATAGGAAACACAAAGGGCCAAAGAGATAGGTTTATACATCTTATATCTTTGTGGGTTTAAAGGCCCACTACTGAACCAAATGTTGTGTCACTTCCCATCTCAACACACACACCTATGTTTACAAAGTGATTCAATAAAAATGATTAAACTTTGCCATTGTATTAAATATCAAATAATTATAATTAAATATCTGTTTGTGAAAAGTCAGCATCCATAATAAAAAAAAATATATCTGTATGTATGTGTACATATATATATATATATATGTATATGTGTGTGTGTGTGTGTGTGTGTGTGAGTGTGTGTGTGTGTGTGTGTGTATGTGTGTGTGTGTGTGT
>OMLB01041021.1:4307-14838 GCA_900302555.1 Myripristis jacobus
GATGAAGGGTTACAAACTTAACCTACTGAGACTTTCACAAATGGCCTGTTTGTTTAATTCCAAGCCAAGCAGTTAAATTGGTTACAAGGATCTATGGTTTTAATCTGGTGATATATAAGTTATATTTTTTTTAATTTAACCTTGCATGTTTGTTAAGAAAGCTAGGAAGCAATTCTGTGGAAAAAATGCCAACCCCCCCTCTGAATTGAGCTGATTAGTTCTTTTGTGGTTGTCACTCAGCACTGGAGGTTCATACCAAAAATAAAGCAACTGTTACTGTCTTTGATTTATTTTTGGTGTCTTTCATTTGTTAATGGTGCTGCTTGCTATACAAAGCAGTAGCAAACAAAAAAAATAAAAATCCACGTAGGAGGCAGTGACAACGCACCTATGGTTCCTCACGTAAGCCTCTGGAAGCCTCCTCTCTTTGCTCCTCACCTCCTTGCTGCACACAAATTGAGACATCCTCACCGACTATGGGCAGAAATTGATTTCCTGGTGACGGGCTAGAGGGTGAAGGAGTAAGGAGGTGAAGAGACATAAAATAAGTGAGTGGGAAGCAGCCGCGGAGTCCACATGGATCCTGTTCAAAGTCTCCATGTTTGAAATGGTGCCTCCATGTCTTTCAGAGTTTTTTTCTTCATTTTTTTTCTTGTGCAAGGTCCTAGAAAAGCCAGACTAGAAAAAAACAAAAAAACAAGCAGAATTCATGAGATTGCTGCTGATGAGAACAGCCAACAATTCATGATAAAACTGAGTTAGATTCCTGAAATCATTATCAGTATCTGTTTTAATGAATCACTGGCTAATGACTTGCAAAAATATCATTATGTGATGACTTTACCTGGTGAGGCACGCGACTATTAAATCATTATTAGGTAAATATGGTTATGGCTATTGCTTTTGATACTGTCTGGCAGGCCAATCACCCACACTAATTTTTGAGCTCAGAATGATTTACAGCTGCTACTAATTCTGAAATAATATCACCATGTTAGCAATGTCCCACCTTTGAATCCTGGACTGCAAGCAGCAACCTGGGATTCTCCTGTCCCACGAACAATAAGCCATTACATAATAAACAGATGCACCGGTTCATCTGATACAGTGGCATCCCTGTTGCAGACGGCTGGAAGTTGAAATCCATGGCTTCAATCCATTGTAGTGATTAATACGGAAATTTGCAGTATTAATTAATGCTAGACGCTGACAGGGAATTAATCCATGATGGCAGACTTGATTAATAGTAGTGCATATATGACTCAGACTGTTAATCAGATAGACTCTTAATTAGTTGCTGATGCGGTGAACATTAATGCATGGCTTAGTTCTTGATGAGTCATTCATTAACTCACGATGATCTGCGCATTAGTTAAGAATTAATGAATGCATATTGGTGCACCAGTATTGTAACGCGTCGTCGTGCGGTTGGTGAATAGGGCCCATTGTCAAGGCTGTAACCCAGGAACTTGCTGTAGGACATGGTCAGGGATTGAAGGCCATCAGGCTGAAGATGGAGGACTTCGGGGTTTTCTTAGCCCATACTGTTGGACTCAGCAGTCACGGAAGCAGAAACGCAGGTGTGGGCGGAGTTCGGGAAGGCCATGGAGAAAGACTTTTGGTTGAACCATCAGGTGACTCAGGAAGGGTAAGCAGGACTTTTTCCAGATTGTTCTCACCACTTTGAGAAGCTTCAAAACCCGACAGGCTCATCCTCTGTGGAGGAGGCTGGGCTGGAGGATTCAGGGGTGAGGTCACCCATTTCCCTTGGAGGGTGATCAATATACTCTTTAGCCGCCCTCTGAAAGGTTATGCCAGGGTGCTAGGGAGACTGCAGGCAATTGTTGAAACTCAAATTATTGACATTAAAACAACCACCACTTGGCAGCAGCGAAGGTTTTGCCAAAGTCTTAAAACATGCTGCATTTGTGATGCCTGCAGGGTCAGTGACCTTTGTCTCAGCTACAGGGTGTCAGAGCAATTCCTCCTCAGGCCAGCCAGTGTGAGCTGAGACTGAGATTAGCTCGATGCAAAATACTTACTTGAAATTATAAATTGCCCTAGGAGTCAGATATTTTGCATGCAAGTCCCAGCCTTGTTGATTTACAAAAACGGAATTTGCTGCATATGTTTTAAAAGCTGGGATTTAATGCTAAGTAGCCCAGAACTGCACTTTACCCCGAGCCAATCTCATAACTCCACCTCACCTCCCTACAGGAAGTAGAGGCCTTGAATGTTCACTACACTATTCACTGTTGGGCTCTCTCAGTGTACATTTTTGTGTTGACGTGGCATGTTTTGCCTCATATCTTTATCACCTGAAATATGATTCCAAAATCAAACAACACAGAGGATGGAGCATGGGTAAAGATCCTCGTGATTTACTTACCAAATATAATGCACCAGCTGATAGGGACTAATGACTAATCCCAACTGCAATATGTTGTTTTTATAAAAGAATGAAGACCTCTATGTATTATTTCACCATGCAAACTCTGAGTGCACCGTCCAAACATCGTCTCAAAGTGTATTTTGCTCTTGAGAAGAACACACAAGTTGAGAAGAATATTCTCCACAAGCACCAGTATTGACTTGGTTTTCTTTGATTTGATAATCACCCCCGACCCATGCCTTGTCAAAATATATCAAGCTTATTGTTTTTAAAATAAAATCAAGCATCAATCATTGGCGTCAAATCATTTGCAGTTGGCAGCTGCAACTACCAAATGATTGATAGTTACCTTTTGTGATCTTGGTTATGATCATAGCATATGTTCTCTGTGTTTGATCAAAAGACAGTTCCTGGTAATGTGCCTTTGATCCACTGTTTTACACAAGAGAGGGAACACGTGATAGATGGTTGGTTGTTTCTGTTGCATAACCCTGACCACACAGACAAAAACATGCCGCGTACGTGTGCTCGGTGCTTGTCCTTTGCAAACGCCGGACAACTGCTTAAACTGGCATTTGCCCTGCTTGTGTCTCGGTCTCAGGGAAGAGGGACAGACTCCCCGATAAACCTTTCCTACATTGTGGGAATGATGCCAGGATGAACCCATTGCCCTCTCCCTCTCTCTCTGTCGCTGTCTCTCTCTCTCTCTCTCTCTCTCTCTCTCTCTCTCTCTCTCTCTCTCTCTCTGTTGTTTCCCTCCTCCAGCCTGCCCTCTGGGTAAGATTTCACAGCACCTTTACACGATGCTGAAACCACTGAATTACAAATGAGGGCTATAAGAGGAAAAGCAAGGAGATATCGGGATGACAGTGCAATTTGAGGAAAGGAAAAGAGGAAAAGATACAACTGTGTAAGTGGAGGAATTGAAGTGAGGACACTTAGAGAAAATAAGAACAGGCTTAGGCCGCCATTAAAAATATTGTTTCTTTATTGGCTGTGTGGCCCTCAAAAAAGGGCTCAACTAAATTTTGCCAGGCTGAGCTTCTGCCACAGTGTGTGGGTCTTTGGGTGTGTGGACAAAAGGTAGGGCTAGGCCCTCTGCTTTGCTTAACATTACTTTCACCCTGTACATGGTGTTACTGACAGTGTCTGCCGTTTAAAAAAACGAAAGTCTAACTTGCTGCAAATGGCCCGTCTCCAGTGGGAGCATCAACATGTTCCCCGTTGGAATGGACTTCAGGTGAAGGTTAATTGGTAAAGGACAGACTGATAAATGGAAGAAAAAGATGTAGCTGTTTGGGTGTAAGGGGGAACAGTCTCTTTTTCCTTGTGGAGCCTCTGGGGCCGGCTTACTTCTTGACCTTGCCCTGAGCAGCCACAGCCTCCATGGCCTTCTTTACGGTTTCTGGGTCACCCAGGAAGGCCATGGGCTTGACGGGTTTCAGGTTTGCGTCCAGCTCGTACACAATTGGGATTCCTGTGGGCAGGTTCAGCTCCATGATGGCCTCATCAGACATACCTGGAGCACAGACAGACAGGCAGACAGACAGAACAGGTAGACACACACACAGGTAGAGTCTTGTTAGAGATTGGGTTTCAAAAATACAAAATGAAATGATAAAATGGGTTAATAGGAATAAGAATAAAATGGAATTTATATTTCATACTTATATTGTGTGGAGCTCAGTCAGGAACATAGACATGACAATAGTTTTATATACTAAGGGTATAAAGCAACTGAGATTCATAATTTCCTATGTGCCATGGCATATGTGAATTTGCTGTACTTTTGTAATATAGAATTTCTAAAAATGAATAAAATTATGAAATTTTGAGAATGTTTTGTTGGCTCCTGGATCATGAAAATCACTTAAAGGAACTAAAGTAATATTGCATCTTTAAGTTCAGGCATGGCAGCATAGCACTAACATATCACCTTTCAGTATTGTTAAATAAAAATTAAAGATAATTAATTAATTAATATTAATTCCATTAATTAAAAAAAATATGGAAGTAAACTTTCAAGCCCGACAACGTTATTTTAATTACTATATCTAATGTTATTACAATATCACAAATACTTTTATTCTTTTTCTGTTCCACTTCGTCGGCCCTAAGAGAGTCAGTGTGGTGCATTTTGTTGGAATTATATCTGATTGTAAATAAAGATGTATTGTTCAATGCACTATAAAATTTGTTAACTGCTGCTGCTGATGAAGATGATGATGCTGATGATGCTGATTATTATTATTATTAGCAGAGGTAGAAGTATGAGTAGTAGTCGTATGAGTGTTGAGTTGCTTTGAGTCATGTCAGTTTGAGCCATGATATCTGACATTTTTACCCGTGACATTTGCCATCGCCCACTAAGCTGTGCCTGTATCATCCTCATGTCCACATCCTGCCACTCCTTGAAAATGTCCAACCTTTCTACAGAAAGGTCACGCCTGTAACGGGAACCAAGTTCATGGCCTTTTCTCATGTCTCTGAACTCTGGTGCAAAAGATCCTACTATTTTTAGTCACTCTGTAATCCAGGAGAGAGAGAGAGCGTGTGTGTGTGTGTGTGTGTGTGTGTGCCTCTGTGTCTGTGTGTAGTGACAAGTGCCTGATTGTCTATCTCCGTATTTACTAGGCTGACAGCTCTGGGAGTTGAATTCGAGTTTAACTTAGCAGTGAGTTTCAAAATAAAATCTTCAGCGTCCTTGACTGATTTGCTAGAATGTTAGTACTAGGTTTGATTTAAATTGGATTTTATGTGTGTCAGCATTCGTCGCTAGCTGTCACTGCAGCGCCAGATGCCAGATGTCTCATGAAACACGACCTTTGACCTTCAGGCCTCTGTGCCTTTCCAAGAGAACTCCCTTCCTAATCTTAGTCCGGTTACATTAGTGTATAGGTCCCGTTCTCCTCTCTCTTAAATCTGTGCCTGTTTGCTGACTATAATGCTCACCCTCTAAGTGCTTGACGATGCCACGGAGACTGTTGCCATGGGCAGCGATGATGACGTTCTTTCCAGATTTGATCACAGGGGCGATGACCTCGTTCCAGAAAGGCAGGGCACGGGCGATGGTGTCCTTCAGTGATTCACATGTGGGCAGCTCACCGGCCTTCAGGTCCTTGTAGCGCCTTGACTGGTGGCAGGATGGAATAGCAGGGGATGGCGTGTTACCATAAGAGTGGCTCTCGACAGCTGTTATGTAACTGAGCAACTGGCAGGCAGTGGCGCACTATTGTAATCTGAATTATGTTAGTTCAAAGTGTAATAAATAGAAATGTTATTCAGCTGTCATTTAAGTAATGATGTTTAAATGAATTCTGAATTTTTTTATTCCCTCAAGAATCAGACAGGATCACAAACATAATTCTACATTCATGCACCTCATGCTTTTCCCGTAGTTTCACTTATCTTACCTCACTGATGACTTTGTGGTAAGGGTGGTCCTTCTCCATGGGGGGAGGGGGGATGTCGAAGGAGCGGCGCCAGATCTTGACCTGCTCCTCACCGTGCTTTGCAGCTGTCTCAGCCTTGTTGAGACCGGTGAGGCCGCCGTAGTGGCGTTCGTTCAGGCGCCAGGTGCGGATAACGGGCACCCACATCTGGTCTGTGCCCTCCATGATGGTCCACAGGGTCTTCACGGCACGCTTCAGCACCGAGGTGTAGCACACGTCAAACTTCATGCCGGCATCCTTGACGGCCAGAGCACCGCGCTTGGCCTCCTCCACACCTTTCTCGCTGAGGTCAGCGTCGAACCAGCCGCAGAAACGGTTCTCCTGGTTCCAGGCACTCTCACCGTGGCGGACAATCACCAAGCGATGCGCGGTAGCCATGTTTCCAGTGTTTTTCTGGGGCACTGAAGTTCACCTTAAACCAAACACAGAAGGCACAGCCCTTCCCCGTTGCACACACACACTTGCTGCCTAAAAGTAAGCCCCAGGCCGGCATACCACGCTCTTTTTATAGCAGCCTGGAGTGTGGCTGTGTGTACACAGACAGGCGTCCTTGACTCTCCACCTGTGAGGAGCCTTCATCCTCTGACAGACACCAGGCTCAGCCAGTGGGAGCAGACGTGTGCTGGGCCGACTGGGCATATCATTGCTGGGAAGGGCAGAGGTCAGGGATTGAGCCAAAATAGCAACATGACTTTTAAACTGAGAGAGGTGGAATAAAAGTGTAAAGATCAGAGTTAGCTGCAGAGAGGCGCACCGCTCTGTGAGATGAGCAGCTTCATCAATAAAAACGGAGACTGCAGCACATTGCAGTGCGCCTACATTATGTGTTTGGCACACACGTTGGTTCACAGGGGATTTGTATTATGGAGAAAAAAAAAAACTCACACAGAGATCCCTTATGTTTTAACTTGTTGGGGGAGGAAAACCCTTGAGCCACTCATGTTGGCAAAATACAGTTCCACTCCAAAACAGGTTGAGTGCAGTCTCTTGTGCTCTCAGTCTCTTGCACTCTCACATGCACACTATTAATACAAATAATGCTATCCATCACTACAACTACAGCAGCTACAACAATAACTACTACTACTAGTTTATAAACAGCTTGGAGGGAAAAAGTACAGTCAGTGTATATTTTTGTATTTGACTGTGTGTATATCTATATTTATATATCTACGTTTTTCCTATTGTTATTATTAGGAACATATTTCAAAAGAGCCAAGTGGTTTAAGATGTTTGCACCCTGACTCATACAGACTGCACTTTGCCAAGCCTGGCAAATAAATTCTTAAAAATCAATTCCAAATCAAGCACTACATTATTTAAAAAAAAAAAAAAAAAAAAAGTGCCATTTCATTCCATCACCCCTAGGAGCTGCTCTGTTACCATCTGAAAAATTCAATTCAATTCAATATCTGTGGTTATCATTTACTCCAAAAATGTCGCATGCAATATCTTCATTCACACCTGATTGGAAGGCACACATATGCACAAACACATTTTTTTACTTTTGGTGTCGGTGTGAATTAAATGAATGAATGAATGAATGAATTAAATCACAATACTCAAACTGCAGTAGTGTGCTATTTCTTGCCCTGTCAGATGCCCTGTCACAATAAAATTATGTGCAAACCTGAGAGAGAGAGAGAGAGAGAGAGAGAGAGAGAGAGAGAGAGAGAGAGAGAGAGAGAGAGAGAGAATATAGCATGTCCACAGGATGTTGCTAATTTAAAAAAAAAAAAAAAAAGATCCAAGCTATGTATAGTCTGCAGCATCCCTGATGAAATTCCATGTATGTGCTGCAGCGATGTATTGAAAGCGACTCCATCATCTATTTTAACCCTGGGAACAGTGCAGAGGTGGAAATGCTGAATAAGCATCAAAAGCAGCTCATTGAGCCAAAGCTGAGCTTTAAAGGCAAAATCAATGTCCTTCCATCACTCCCAATCAAATTACTAACTGTGCACAGAAAAAAAGAAAAGAAAAAAGAAATACAGCGGGCTGAAAATACAATATTAATGGAACTCACCAGCTGATGCCAGATGGCGCGAAGCCAACCTGCACCATATGGTCACAAAATGGGTACGAATATTGCATTGTAGAGACAGTGACAGAAATACAATATGTGTGGCAGCAGAACTGGTCAGCCTGCAATAACTTTATCTGTATAACACCTTTCAAAAAAAAAAAAAAAAAGAAAGAAAGAAAGAAAGAAAGAAAGAAAGAAAGAGAAAACTGTTTTATATGGAAAGATGAAAGTACAACAGAGATTAAAACATCAGACAAAGACAAATGGCAGAAAAAAAGATGCAAAAAAATAATAAAACTGGGGCTAAAACATCAGAAAGTTAATTGGAAAATATAAAGTAATTATGTAAATAAAAATCAGAATAATGAGTGAAATTAAACAATTAAAAAAAAGAAAAAGAAAAAGTGACAGAATGTGCTTGACTGAATTCAAAACTCCCTTTATGGTCACAGAGTGAAAAATCCCAGACTAAATCTTCCATAACATGTCAGCAAGTATTTCTAATAAAGTGCATCGCCATAACAACAATGTTCACTCTCAACTGTCACTCTTATATTCTCATTAGCTCATTTCCATTTATTTTCCTATTGCATTTATTTTTCATGTTATACTTATTTTTCACTCATTGCCTTTGCCTTGGTGACTATTAAACGCCACAGATGCATTTCCTACATTTCTGAATATGGGCTAAATTGCTCAGTTTGCATACATTACATGTAGTAAAATGAATGTCAAAAAGGGGAGAAAATATCCACTGGGCATAGTTCAAAATGCATTTCTGCATCGTAATGTCTGCAACATATTGGTAGAGGCAAGTCTGGCGAAGGCAAAACACACATAACTGTTTTCAAGGTGTGCAATTTTTACATCATAAATCTCTAAAAATACATAATAAAGCAATTCAATGTGTTTTCACTGAGGAAGTTGGTGCATACACAGCTGTGTGAGTCACAGGTGTGTGACAAGAGCAGGACACAGTTTGCACTGGGCAGGAGAGCTGAAGGGCTGCAGCACAGTATCAGGAGGTAAATGCCCATAGTGCAATTACTGAGTGGAAAAAAACAAGCAAACAAGCATGTGAACTACATGCCTCATTAAAGTGAATAATAATTTTAATGGCTTGCAGAATTAACTTTTGTAAAGCAGCCACTTACAGAAGTTCTCTCCCCTGGTGAGTGAGGGAAAATTACTTGTCTTTACTTCATTTCTGTGGTTATACATGGCAAACTACTCAGCCACAAGTGCTCAGACCTGCAATACCTCACAACACCACAGGAGGCTCCACAGTACCAGCACTGTCTGGGGTGGGACGGTGCATTAAAACCTTTTATGAAAATGAATATGCTGTTGGTGGGTTTAATAAAGAGCTATATCACGCTTGTAACACATATTGAACTCACTCCTGACATGACTTTTATTGTTCCTGCTCTTAAAAGCCAAAGAGTCAGGTAGGGCCTAAAGAAGACTCATCTGGTCTGAGGATTTGATGAGGTTTTATTTTGTGCTTACCATCTGCAGCTCCAAATGAGACAAACACTCTTATGTTTTTTTTTTCCTTTTATGTCAATGTAAGGGATTAAAAACACAGCCAAGTGGTGTCAAGATCAGCGGCAGGCCTGTTTCAGTACCTCCTCCCAGTCATGAAGGGATCTGTGTGCCCCTGCGACCCTGGGAGCTCTTGGGACTCCCAAAGCAAAGTGGGATCAGAAAAAAGATCCAGACTAAGAAGCGATTCAGAAACCCTTATGAATAGTTTTGTGGACCAAAGTGGCAGCTGCCCAGCTGAGGCAGACGGGTCGGGAGTTTGAGCAAACCAGCTAGAAAGACTTGGACTCACTTCTAAGCCCGTCTTCTGAGCATACATACCAGTCACTTCCAGTAGTTCTCTGCTAGATTGTCTGTAGAGTAGAGTAAAGTAAAGACTGGGTTTTACTGTACTCTATCTTCATCTGTTTCCTATTTCTGTGCATTTGAGTCATTTGCCAAATCCTGATACATTAATATCTGTCCATAATGCTAATTGCTAATGATACACATTAAAAAGGAGCATTTTATTCATTACTTTACCACTATGGTTTGCTTTTGTTCTGTGTGCATAATAACTGGGATGACAAATGTTACTTCTCTGTTAATCATGAAAGAAATGAAATCCATGTTGTTGTTGTTTTCCTCTAACAAGACTCATACTTGACATTGTCTGTATCATTAATGTGAAATAATTTACAGGAAAATATTTCAACAGAGACATTGATGGATTGCCTCTGTTATATATACAAATTTGGAAATAACAAAATTGTGCTTGGTATTTTGTTACAACCTCAGAAATGCAGTATTTATTATAAATTCTGTACATCTGCAGATTCTGCAAATGAATTCTGCAATTTCTAAGATCTGCAACAATAACTGAGTGTTTTGCCAGGTGCTGAGTTTCAAGATTTTTCAAAACTTTTCTGGCTCTTATCATCTGCTTTGGAACAAAGTGGCTGGGATTTTAAAGTGGGATCCTCTCAGACATCAGACCATCTGAGAAATTATTTTTTTGCTGATAAGAAAGCATAGAACAGAAGTGAGCCGTCTGGGGAGAAGAAAACTGCTCTACCAGTGTCAACTATATTGCTGGGCTGTACATTTGGACAGCATTATTTAGTTGTTTATTTATAT
>OMLB01041042.1:0-17990 GCA_900302555.1 Myripristis jacobus
TGCTTCTACATGTGCTTTACTTGTGCAAATTGCCCACACACACACACGCCTCTCAAATCATTACACACCTGAAACTCAAGTGTACATGAGAGGCTTGAGAGGAGTGGCTGTCCTTCATGGGCCCTGTGTGGGTCGTCCAGAGAGAGAGAGAGAGAGAGTGTTGACTGAGACCTCTTCCTGTCAGACAGACTGACTGTGTGATGGATTATCTGTCAGGCCATCTGAGAGCTTTGCCAGATATACAAGATCGGCTGCCACCACAATGAAACACACACACACACCCACACACACCCACCCACACACCCACCCACACACACACACACACACACACACACCACCTCCTATGGGAGACAGAGATCAATAAGAATGTCTGAATCCCCACAGCACAGGAGTGAGCACACCAGCTGCTGCTCCTCGCAGGAGGGCACAGCCACACACACACACACACTCACACACACACATATATGCCAAATAAAGGATAACCATTATAAATATCTGAAGCACTTTTAGCGGAAGCGAGTAATTAAAGCTGGATCCACCACCCGTTGTTTCTGGGAGCCTTGATTTTGCACACCGGGGAGTTGAATATATTGATGTTGTGAATATGAGCTTACTAAGACAACAAGAGGGGGAAAGTAAACACACCGCAACAATGTGGAAATTTCTCGCTTTCTCCTTCTCTTTTCTTTTTTTTTTTACCCATCCTGTGAGCTGCAAATCTATCAATGGCTGGCTCAAACCGCTGCAGTGGCGAATCACTCTTTCCAAGCGCTTGTCTCGGCACACAGGCTTAGTCAAGTCCTCCTATAGTTCTACTATAAACCTCAGTGGGTTTAATTTCCTGCTTACACCCTTCACCCTTCCACTGTCTCTCCAAGGCTCATGACACTGCCTCTTTGAAATGACTGAGACAGATTGCTGTATTGGCGTAGTGTAACTCGCTGAATGTGTTATGACAGCTTGGCACAGGAACATCGCAGCACTTACACTCACTTTTTTATCTTTAACATCCTGACGTAGGCTGACTATTTGGGATTAGTATCCCAATGAATGAGCTCGCCTCTTGACATTTTGACAGGAACAGCCTGCTTACTCTATGTGTTTTTGGCAGGTTGGTTTCTGCATGGTTCTTGTTTTGGCATTTGTATTCCAACATCTGGGCTCAGTTTTTGGCATTACCATCCCTGCATAAAAGCTCTCTTTTTTTGACAGTAAACATCCCATTATCTACTCTCACTTTGTGGCATTCTCATCCTCAATAAGGTGACTCACTTTTTCTTTTTTTTTCCTTTTTTACATTGAATATCCCATTAAATCAACTCACTTCTTAGTTTTGAATTCCAGCCCATAAACTCTTATTTTATAAACATAAAAGGCTCATGTTATGGATTCAACTTCATAACAAATATGGTCGATTTTGGCATTAGTGGCCCAATAAATAAGTTCATTTTTTGGCACCCTGTGCAGAGGCTCAGATATTAGCATTACATTATTCACACTCAGGAACTAATGAATACACATGTACATGTTTTGGCATTAAAAATACCAATCCCAATATGTAGCCTTGTTGGCATTGTTAGTAGGGCTGACGTATATTGTAAAAAAAAACAATATATTGTGATTAATTTTATAGATATTGCGATATGATTCACAATTCTTGTAGGAATGATATTGTTTTCCATCATATTTTTCATTTCCACTGAAAAAAACTGTTAAATTGATTGTATTGTTTGCTGTACCAAACAATTTTTTTCATAGGACTATGTGTGGAGAATACAATTTATATGCCAGGGTATCGCTGTAACATCACTATACTTCATTTATAACAATGTTTTGTCACTTATTTTACTTTGATCAAAAAATGGGAGTTCTTGCCAGCTCTTGAGCTCTTTGGATATTGCACTTGGCCATATTGAGATTTCAATAATATTTTGATCAGCTGGTCAGCCTTGACTGATATATCAAAGCATTGCAGTGGTGGCCCGACCCAACAGACAATAATGTATTAATTTACTATTTATATTGGTGTAAACATACTTTGGTGAATTAGTAAACTTGTTTGTATTGTTCAAAAATTCCAAAAGTAGCGAACTGATCCTAATTTCAGTTTATATGCCTTGTGTTAATGAAAGTCCTCTGATCAGTGGAGCTGACTGCAGGCTATTGACTCACATTGCCTAAAAGCTACTGATGTGGCAGGAAGGAGACACAGCAGAATGGCTGCACCACCAATGGCTTCAGGCGGAGCTGTACAACACAGACCGAATTTACCCCTTACTTATATCAGTTATTAATCATGCCTTATGCAAAGGCACAGTTGGCACATACTGTAATTTTCCACTGACTTTGCATTGTCTAATAGGTGGCCTATTTTTAATTCAGAGAAAAAAATTGTTGCCTTACTTCTTCAATCAAATGTAATTCATAGCACTGAAGAAAAGCCACTTTAGTTCCTGTGCAAGCGAGTGTGTGTGTGTTGCCCCCAGTGGCAGGCCGAGCTGTGTGCCTCAACCCAGGTAATAACCTACATTGAAGAAGTCAGGAGAGGCGGCCAGCTGCATTAGTAAGCACACACAGGAGCAACATAATGAAGCATCTAGAGTTTTGTATGCTATTTGTGAACAGAACATGCCTATTGTAGGTGAATGACAAAATTAATAGGCAGAGGCAACTCCCGACTGAGACTCAGTGCATAATGAGGTGTAAATCAGTCCTCAGTCAGTCAGCAAGCAAAGCGCGTGTGTGTGTGTGTGTGTGTGTGTGTGAGGGAGGAAGTTATAGAGATACACTCTGAGCAAGCGAGCAAGCGAGTCTTTATCTCCCGCTCTAGCCTAAAATCCCATTCTCACTTGCATTTAAATTAACAAGGCATGATGTCTGGGCAGCCCATCAATCAAAGACTTGAAAAAAACAAACAAACATTAGATCAGAGATTTGCTTGCATTTGCCCACATATGTTCTTCCGGTTTGCATTCTAGTAGCAGCAGACACATGTGGTAACAGTCTCCTTCGAATTTTAATAATTTGGGATCAAACATGTGTGTGTGTGTGTGTGTGTGTGCTGAGAAACTTACTTTCTCTGCCAGATCCTTGGATGCAAAAATCTCCTGTTGGCATTGGAAGATAGAAAGGGAGAAAGGGAGAAAGAGAGAAAGAAAGAGAGATGGAAAGAAAGAAAGAAAGACAGAAAGAAAGAAAGAAAGAAAGAAAGAAAACGAGTTATAGAGGGAATGTCAAGCCTGCCTCTATTTCACATATCTGGAAGTGACCTCAATATTGCTACCATTTCTGGCTCCATACTAGTCCGCTCAAGGTTTCTGTCTATGTTAAGACTGTAATTGCAAACAGTTTCATGGCCAAGATTGGCTCCGTTCATATTCAAACATACTAAATCCAATCCCTTTGGAGGCAATTCACAGAAATATTATTTATTTTGGTGGACTCCATATTACTGGTTCTGCAGCCTAATTTTGGCTTCAGCCCCACTTTTTGCTCAAACCGTATCAAGATGTTCATTTTCAGCATCCCCTCTCAAACTTTTAGGCATATGAATCGCATTCACAGACACTGACAGGTTTGCGGAAAATATAGTTCAAACTTATATTCAAATCGAATCCCTTTGAAAGATGTTCCCAGGAAGAGGGGGAAGTAATTCTGAAAGCACCGAGTCACGCGACGTCGTAACCACAGCCAAACTGTTGATTTACAGTTAGATGTGCCAGTGAACCTTGCTGCCATTACAATTCATTGCATCAGCTCCACAACAAAGACAAGCAAAAATAAGGGCCATCCTGGTTTCACAGCCAGGTCATTAACAGTTCTTTATTCACAGCGAAAAAATTGAGAGATGAAAGAGGAGGATGAGGAAAGGGGGGAGAGAGAGAAGAGAGAAGCACCTCATGAGCCCTGAGGCAAATGAAGAGATGGAGAGAAAGTGAGAGAGACCAGTGAACACATCCTACTGAGCAGAGATACAAATCATATGAAATCAACAAGGAGAAGACAGAAGGAGGAAGAGACTGGAAAACTAAGTGGAAACTGTGTACGGGAAGTGAGCTGCAAGAGGAGAAAAACGGAGGGAGAGAGTTTCAGTGACAGGAAGAAGAGAAATGTTGCAGATTTTATGACTAGTTTGGGACTGAGGTATAAAAAAAACTCAAGCGGGAACCTGGCGAAACTGGGAAAACAAGCCACAAAAATGGAAGCTCTCGGGCTCTCTCAGTATTGCGTGACCTTTCGGCTGCGAGCTGAGGTTGGAGGCAAGATGAAAAAGGTACATGGTGATGGAAAATAAGGGAAAAGCGTGAAAGAGACAATTTGCCCTGTCATAGCAGAGGAAAGCAATAACGCCTGTGACACAAACACAGACACACACAAGATCACAGCCACATCTGCAACAAACCTGAGTCCACCAGTGGTTGCAACTAATAAAAGCGATGTTTGTTTTGCACTGCTTGGAGGATCAGATGGGTGGCGTTTACTGGCGAAGATAAGCTGATGTACACAGAAACATATGCTTAATCGACTCTAATAAAAAAAAAAACTGTGCTGTGATTATTTCCGCATCCTGGCACTCAGAGTCATGCCTTACTTGACAAAACCCAACACATGAAGCCACCAAGTAACACATGTAACTCATATTTGACCCCGGTTTTAATTCCAGATATCATACAACTGTGCAATACTCGTCCAGCACACACGAGGCATGGCGTTCCACTTGCGCTGAGCTCAGTAGGCCGTCAGTCAGCAAGGCTTAGTTTAATGAAAACAATGCCGCGGCTCAGGAACATCTGGCCTGCACACTGGCGCTGCAGACTTCAGAGCATGTGTACGGCACACAAAGGCAAAACGCAGCTCGTAAAATAGACTCCTCAAGTTAGCCTGTGCATGTGTGCGTCCACGTGTTTGTGAGACGGCTCAAAGAGACAGAAATAGATAAAGAGAAATGTGTCTGTGCACGCTGAAAATTCAAACCTGTAAACAAGGCTGCAGTCGTGGCAGTTATACATCAGCAAAGCGGTAAAATGGAAAACGTTCGTAACAGTAACGGGCTTTCCACATTGTACCATATAAGGCTATCATCATGACATGCATATTAAAACCGCCTGTCTGCAACAACTGGCCTCTCTCTTTTATCAAGTGGGATTCTATGTTTGAAATATAGCAACTGTACTGCTGGAATCATCTCTGGGATTGATGACTCTGTCCCACAGTCTACCAGAGCTCTAAGTTAACACCCGTACTCCCCAAGACAAACACCAGGGCCTGATGAATAAAACTGGATGTAGGTCTTATTAATATGAATGATGAAACAAGCAGGCATGGAAAAAAATTACCTCGGGGTCATAATGAAAAAACTTTATCTATCAGGCGGCATCGAAGCAACCATAAGACACCATGCAAATTTGTCAAAAAAGCTCTCATGTGTTGCATAAGGCTCTATTTGTCATGCATTCGACACCGCCCCCGGCTACTGTGAGCGATTGCGACCGGCAGACTTGCCGAAGTGAAGTCATGCAAAACTCAGAACTGCAGCAGACTAGAAAATATGTTTTCCAAGACGGAGTATCAAGGAAGAGGCACACGCCGTTTTGGTGTATGTCCCACCCCCCCACACACACAATTCCTGCTATCAAGTGTTTGCTACTACTCCAAATGTCTGAGATGCTCAAGAACCAAGTGCTTTCCAGCCAACTCTGTGTGTGTGTGTGTGTGTCTGTGTGTCTGCGTGTGATGAGAACCATGTGTTGTGAAAAATTCATGGGCAGTGACGTCACTTCTGGAAGACCCTGGGAAATTTTCCCCTCTGACTGTTATTGACTGATGCACTTTCCAATGTTTTGATCAGAGATGAGAGGACAAAGTGTGCAGATTAAGATTAAGTATTCTTAGGTGCACTGATGTGTACTTCCGTGAGTGTGTCACCACATGTGCCGTTTTTTTCTTAGCATTTGTGGGAATTCTTAGCTTGCTTAACTTATGTGACGCAAGCAACGCCACAATTGTTTGATTTGAAACTGTATATGTAATTACTAAATTTAGGAACAGTAATGCATTACATTACTGTGTTATAGATGAATGCAATGTGAGTACAGTAATGCGTTACCCCCAGCATGATTATCTTGCATCTCCAATGTGTCTCCAGTGACCATTTCTGACTAGATTTGTGATCGGTCTCAGTCCGTTTCCATTCTTACTTTGAATCCTCCACATATTACTCCAAGCATCCTGTCCCTTCTTCCTCCTCACTTCTTTATTCCACCCGGTCATTGTCCTCCCTATATTCACCAACCATTGCATTCCTTATCAGAGCCCATTCATAAAGTAGCTGTTCTCAACTTCAGTGTTTTTTGGTTTACCTGACGAAGACGCTGCCATCTCACCGCCAAAACCAAACTTCACTGAAACCAAACTTTATCGAATTCTCCCTCCTTTGGCTAGAGTTCAGACGAAATGGCAAAATGGCAGAACAGTCTACCACTTTTGAGGGGCGGAGATAAGCTCGTGACTTCAAATTTGTTGCACAAAAGGAGAAGAACGTGACGGTGAGGTGCCAACTGTGGCCAGGCCAGAGACAACTCTCCACTGCTGTGAACACGTCATCAAATGGCTGCTCTTCACCGGCTTTGCCGTCGGCCTTGCTGTATTACTTTATTAAAGAACATAAAAGAAATATCTAGTGCATGTCATCATAATAGGATGGGGATTTGTGCTGATTTGTGGGCATATGTAAGTTTTAAGGTTACTTTGCACAGGGAGTAACTAAGTAAAGTAATGCATGGCTTTTCTAAAAAGTAACAAGTAATGTGTGATGCATTAGTTGTTTTTTTTTGAGTCACGACCCCAACACCTATGATTAATACCAGGCATCAATGGAGATCTGTAATTAGCTCACTTGTGATGGATGCTAAAAGCGAGCCTGAACAGGGAGAGTGTGTGCACAGATGCATGCTGGCAGATTTATGTCTTACCTGGTTAAAGGTGTTTTCCACCAGGTCATTTTCAGCAGCACGGCGGCTCTTGGGGGCATCTGGTGGGCACTGAAGCCATGCAATTGACAGAGAATAGTAAATTAGTCCATAAACAGACATGCCGATCCTCTCCACAGATGTAACACCGAACACAGGAAAAAAAAACAAAAAAAACCCAATGCAAAACAATAACTTAACATCCAATCTCTGGGAGCACAGTAGATGTAAATGAACCGTGTAACATTACAACACACATTTCGGCGACAAATGAGCAAAGCTAGTTCATTCAATCAGGAAACTCTTCAGGCGCTGTAAGCCCACTGATTTCCTAACAGGCGTGGTTTTCAGAGTCAACCAATCATCTTCTCACTCCCTAAATTCAAAGCCTTTTAAATGACCCGTCAGCTTACCTTGACAGGTTGCTTGTTTGGCCACCTCATCGCTACTGCTCATGTATTGCTTTAACCCACATCCTGTCGAGCTCCACCTGCCTCGATCTGCTTTTATGTTCTACAGGGGGATTGTGCATATACCTTTGACATCTATGTATGAGCGTCAGGGATATGTGAAATCAAATGTGTGTGCAGCAGCATGCCACATAAAAGCAGATCTTGTCTGTCAAAGTCAAACGTGTTGTCATGATTCATTCATTAGTAAACACATTTTCAACATGAGTTGTCCTGACTGAAATCATAACTAGATGTTCTGTCTCTTTCCTTTGTATTTCAAGGAGATGAAGTCTTCATTTTAGAACAGGACAAGTGTGAGTGTGTGTGTGCGTGTGTATGTGTGTGTGTGCGCACCTCCAATTCTGGTTTCAAATTTAAACGCAGCTTGGAGGCAGCCCTGCAGCGCACATGCCCACAGCAAAGCAGAAAAGGTTTTCTTTTCCAAATCCTCTAATCAATTTTGGAGCATTCCATCCCTCCTCCAGGGGGCTCTGCATTTCTCAACTTCTGAAGGAAGTTCTCACTCTATTTGTATGCCCGCTATAAACTCATGCACGCATGCACGCACGCACACGCATGCATGCATGCACACGCAAGCGCAGGCACCCTGGAGAATTCTGACAAAAAAGTTGGCTGAGCACAAAAATACCTACAGCTTAAAAATAAACCCCAGCACTGGTTTGTGCGCTGCTCTCCCCATACCTGAACAATCACTTTCTCTCATTTTGTCTGTCTAGAAGGAACATACTGTGCTGCATTCTACATCAATGAATCTGCTTTTATTTGATCAGCCTTTTGCTTGATGCTCACAGACAAATAGCACAAGCAAAAAATAACTGCACAAAAATATAGACTGGGAGAGGAGGAAGGGAGAGGAGCGACAGAGAGAGCGAAAGAGAAAAAGTGAAAGAGAGAGATGATGCGGAAAGAAAACAGGGTAGAGAAAGGCGTTTTTGAAGCTCAGCGGGAGAGCGAGAGACACTTTCATTTAGGTTCTTAGTCACACTTTATGTGAACAAATATTGGTAAACCACCTATGGTGTGACATAATTGCACATAATGGAATGAAGCATTGTCAATTTGTTGACATGAGTTCTAAGTTTAATAAAGCCTCTGAAGACTGTAGTCATTAGCCTACATAGTAAGTGAGGTGTTTTATTCAAATTTGTGGGTGTCTCAGTCAAACAACAGATAGACTGGGAAGGACTGGAACAGTTATTTGAGGTGGCAGGCTGGCCTGTGGGAAAGGGGCCTGGTATTCAAGCACAAATGGAGTAAAACCTCTTGTTTGGTCTTTTGAGCAAGGCACTGAACCCCACCACGTCCAGGGGGGACTGTTGCAGCGCCAGTGAACATAAGGTAAGTCAAATAAAGTAACACATTATTACTATTGCGGAGGATGATGCAAGAGGGATTTCAGTCTAGACAAGTTATGAATAGACTAAGCTCCAGAGAGATTCAGAAGTTATGAGACTGTTAATAGTTAGCTGGCTATATCTAGGGCCCTTTCTTACCCAGGACAACCCATTAAAAAGCAGATGACACTGTTTACAATAGCAGAAGTCCTGGGCTGGATGTAAGATGCTTCCCCTTCAGGTTAACTCGTGTCACAATCTTCCAACCCGACTGAAACGCAACATTCAACCCTGGCAGTCTCTCATCCAATCAAAAAAGACGGTGATTTATTGGTGTTTGACCAAATTACATGGGTTAAAGTTTCACAGAGGACAGGACTGCTGACTTAAAATGTCAGGCATGTCTTTTATCATCACGCCTACGTGCATCACAAAAATTAGCGGGTGACACCTCTGCTGATCAGAGCCGAGGCTGACAGTTACACGGGGCTGTTGCAGGGTTCAGGACGTGGAACTGAAATGCCCGTTAACCTGCTCACGCTGAGCCCCAGTCCCAAATGGTTGTGTGATTCTGTTCAGTGTAAAAAAGGGTAGTTATTACTGAGGGTGGCTGTCATTACCCGAGCTCCAGGTATCTCACAGCAGGCCTCCTGAATGGCAAGGGAGGGGTCACAATACAGCATCACCTGCTGAATGTCCAACTGAGAGGGAGAGAGAGAGAGAGAGAGAGATTGTGATATATGTCATATACAGATTTCCACAGTTTATGTCATCTCTTTAGCAATGTAAAGAAAGTTTAAACGAGGCAGTAAACAACAATGAGAGCCATTTAATTTTTCATTTATGCAAACTACAAGGCAAGCATCTCATCAAGCACAGTGTGTGTGTGTGTGTGTATGTGCGTGCGTGTGTGTGTGCATGTATGAATACTTCCTCCCTGTGCTACGCCTGGAACAAAAGAGCCTAGCTGTTTTCTAACTAGGCCAGTTAATTGAACGTCAAGCTAAGTGCCTGGATTACTGGATCTATTCATTGCTAATGGGCCCAGCTCACTACAGGCCCATTCTCCCAGGTAGGCCACTCTCTTTATAATCAGGACTGAATGAGATTGCCTCAAAGAAAACAGCGCCTCAGGGGCAGTGTATAGGTTATGTGTGGGCACGCAAAGAGAGCACAGGGGTATACACAACAATGTGTATCGCATGCAAGGAGACAAACACATACACACCCAAACACACACATGCACAGCATCAATCGCTTCTTTACAAACACTTTTTTTTTCCCCAACCCAGGATTGTGAGCAGGGATTAAGGTGAGGCTGCCTCGCAAGGACCATATCACTCACCTCTGCTAAAATCATGGCTGTAAAGGGGACAATGAAATAAGCCTGGCATTGTTATTATTACTGTATCTTAATATGCATAAACTACAGATGGATGATAAAATAAAGGAAAATCAACATGAAATGTCTTAGTAAGGTGCTGGCCCACCACGAGCTCCCAGAACAGCCTTAATGCTCCTTGGCATACATTCTACAAGTCTGGAACTGGAGGAAAGGAGCTCCACGCTGCCAAAAGATATTCTCTCTTTTTGGTGTTTTGAAGACGGTTGTGGAGACGCTGTCCAACACGTCTGTCCAAAATCTCCCAAAGACATTCAACTATAGGCTGAGGAGTGGTGAATGTGAAGGCTACGGCATTTGATTTACATTGTTTTTCATCCTCCTCACAGAGCCTTGTGGATGGGGACATTGTCATCCTGGAAGAGACAACTTCCATCAGGGTAGAAATGTTTCATCACAGGATAAAAGTGATCACTCTGAAAATCTTTGTACTGATTCACAGTGAGTGTTCCCTCTGAGGGGACAAATGGAAAATGCTCCTCGCAGCACAACAGAGCCAGCAGAGCCCCTCACTGTAGGGGTCAAACATTCAGGCCTGCAGTGCTCTTTTGGTGGACGCCACACATGCACTCATCCACTTGTACAGAACATGATGAAGGATGACTCATCACTTTTTCCACATCTCTGTAGACGTGTCCCTATGATTTCTGCACCACTGAGCTCTAAATTTTCATTTGTCTTTGTAATTAGGGAGTTTTTTTGCACTGAAACCTTACTATAATATCCCTCTTTATACGCAATATCTTTTGGACGAGTTGAGCTCCCTCCCTCCAGCAGAGTTCCAGAGACTTGTACAGTCTATGCCAAGGAGCATTGAAGCTGTGCTGGCAGCTCGTGGTGGCCCAAGACCTTACTAAGACACTTTATGTTGGGTTTTCCTTTTAATTTGTCTCTATTTAATTTCCTGTTTGTTCCCTTTCTCATGTGTGTTTACATTTTACAGGAGCTTCCCACACAGAGTTGACTTTGCAGTGTGAATGCTGTGCAGTTTCAGTCTATAGTACACAGATTAACAGGCAGACAGATAAGCAGATCCCTATATTGTTAATTGCATTATAGTACATTGCTCTAATACCCTAATCTCTTTGCGTCTGCATCTTTTCAACATCCACCACAATGTCAGTACCCCATTCTGCTTATGCTGGTGACTGTTACTGGGTGAATTAGCTTTGGGCCAATTAGAGACTAGCTGGTAACAGGCTAGTTAGCATGCGTGCAGACACAAACCAAGCCCACCGCGAAGCACTGTCAACCGATGCACCAAGTCAATGTCAGTTCACAGCTTGTCCTGACTGAATAAACAGAGTGGGAGAGAGGATGGAGGGATGAAAGAGATGAGAGGCTACATGTTTGATTAGCCTCTGAAGCGAGGGATCTGCCTTTAATCTCTCCACTAACTAATCCCTCTCTTCTTGGAGGGTCCTCACTGCCTGTGGGCAAAAAGTGTTATGAGTCCTGAGTGTTGAAGCAGCGGTCACACTATCTAGTGGCTTTGTTGGTCTTCCTTCTGCTTTCACATTCGCCTGCTGGCTCCATTGCACGCTAATTCTAGCACAAGAATGAGGATGTTCTCCAATCAGTATTTACAATCCATGCTTGTGACAAATAAAATAATGTCTGGTTTGATAGGTTTTTGCATATGAATTATAATATTGATGCCTTTACCCCTCAAAATACCCTGTACTCATATAACTCACATCATTTTGATACTGCTTATTCAGATGTATACTGTAAATTTACATAATAATAATTTATGCCAGTCTAAAAAGGTGGTAAAACATGTCTGTAATTAAAAGTTGTGAAAGCTTACTCTAGGTATCATCAACTATATCCCTGATTCTCATCTCTAAGTGTCTTTTTGTAAGAATTTTAAGAGCTGCGCAATCATAGAGGTCACGTAAGTATTTGCTAAGTGGCTAAGCACAGAGTATACACAAAGTAGCTTCTGAAAAAGAAAAAAAAAAATCACTAAAAGCTAATTGTAATTCCCCAAGAGCCCTTGGAACTTGAGGCTTCAGCTTGTACCTTCATCCTGTATACTGAGTTTCAGCTGCCTGTACCCATTATAGGCTAACATGCCAGAGCATATCTTCTACCCTGCAAATCAGCTCAGGTGAATGAATATCCAGGCTCCAGATAGCTCACTCTAGTAGTTTTAGTGGACGCCACGTAGACAGCAGCTGTCATAAAAGTCCAGCCACTGCATAATGTATACCACATGCTTTGCCAGTGGTATCAATGTGTGATCAATATGCAATAAAAACTCATTAAAGAACCCTATGTTCTGTTATGGAAATTAATTCCGGAAGACAAATTTGTGATGTGTCGCATTGGATATGATTCCTGCCCAGCCATGCAGAAACAAGTTATTTAAAGACAGAAATTGGATACACATGGAGGAGAGGAGGACGGCTACAGAAAAAAAAAAAAAAAAAAAAGATGGAGAGAAGAAAAGGGAGGATGAAGCTAACCCATCTGGAAGAGAGGAAACAGAAAGAGTCTATGACAGCCCAGCATAATGAGATTTGGTAGTCGCCTGTGCGGTTGTCTGTTCACCTAAATGGGAATTACCATAAAAAACACACACCATTCCCCAATTCTGCTCACATCTTTTGAAACCATTATCGCTCCATCTCCATCCCATCCCCCCTGAGCAATTTCAACATCTGCTGCATCACTTATCTGTGTTTCCGGTAAATGAAGTCTTTTACCTGGCTGAGAGGTGGTAAAACAACGGCGTGAGCGAGATGCGTGATCAAACCTCATGTTACTCAGCAAATGCACAAGATACATACATACATACATACATCAGCAGCGGATATAGCCCATGAGCTTTATTTTACCAATGGGACGTTACTGGATGTTATTGTCGCCAATGCTGTTTTGGTTTTTTATCTTGCATCATAAGGCTTTCGTGTTGGGATATTGCTGTGAGCCAGAGCAGAAAATGAATGCAGAATGAGTTTCAGCTCAGTATAATTTATGTTTGTGTCCCTGTTGCTGGCTTAGGACACAAAAACTTAGGCACTACAGTAGCAGCTCCATCCATACGATAAAATATAGCTGCTGGGTCTGCTCCATAAGTGTTGATATTTAATAGTTCACTATATGAATACTTGTTGACAGGTTATAGATTTTTTCTTCAAATTACCCAAGTGGTCGAGGATAGGACTAAACATGCATGCATGCTCACATTCACGTGTATTTGCATCAGTGCCTCAATTTTTTGTGTCCTTTTTTTAAATCACACACCTCACACATCTCTTCTCGTTGTGTAATATGATGCTCCTAACATGCATGAATGTATGAATATGCCAAGCCTGCCGCTTATCGATCGCGCTGGTTTCCCTCCCCACATTTGCATGGTTTGTGCCTTGGGGGTGGCAGTGGGTTGTTGGAGGCATTGACAGACTGTTTTTTTTTTCTTTTTCCAAAGAACACAGGAATATACGTATTGATCTGGTCCTCCTCTGGCTTTTATCTGAACAGAGCCTAATTCCTCAACAGGACTCAGATGCTTTGAAGATGAGGGAAAGGCACATGCTGGTTGTTTTATCCGGGTTCCAATGAAACTTGACTGATAGGTTTAGTGGCCCTAAATGAGGTTCGTGTGTGTGTGTGCCAGACCTCATGTTCATGCATGCACTTTTGTTTCATTTTCATCTTTGATTATCTTCAGTGTAGTAATGGTATATTGATTCATAATCACCCCAGTCCCATTTTGAACTCTGTTTTTCAAAGCAATAGCTTGTGCAAGATCTATTGACTCCCAGTCATGACTACTGAAGTGAATTACCACCTTAAAGTCAATGTGACTGACCAATGATCATTATTTCAGAATAATAAATGGCCATTTATGTCGGTATTTTCACCCGATGGTGTTGTCATGGTGTCTATTGTTAGTGTAGTCAATAGGCAACCTAGCTGTGCTCTCTAGTATAAACAGTTCAGTATATTATCTCAATAGTTGTTTTTGCATAACTGGTTTCTGTTTGAAATGTCATGTTTTTAAGATGTTGGGTGCTGCTGAAATGCGGCAGGATTTGCAGGAAAAAAAAGTGAAAAATTGAAGCGTGTAACTGTGTGTGTGTGTGTGCGAGCATGTGAGCTTTTGTGTGCATGCTATGACTGCAGTATTTTGTTCTGAGTCAGATCCTGTGAATAGCTCAGCTAATTTTTCCATTTATCCCTGACTCTGCGTTTACAAATCGGCCCTGTCACATCCTATTCATCAGTTCCAGGCCTTTCATTTATTCAACATGCACCCTTTCTTCTGACACACTCTCCGTTTTTCCTGCATTTCCTTGAACCACTTCGGTCATTCGCACCCAGACCCACAAGATGGTGCCTAATAAACTTACCAAGTTTGGAGAGGGGGTGTGGTAGAGTGACAAAATTAATTTGCTGTTTTGCTGTTGTGTATGTGCCTCCAAAGGGAATACATTATGAGAATCCACAGGAATTACAAGCCTTGGAAACAGTTGTAGTTCAGAAGTGCGTGACAGTGCATGCCGGGCCCACAATATGTAAAATCCCCGATGAATATTTAAAATTTTCCCCATCTGCTCAATGCATAATCATTACAAGCATAATTTGCTCTGACGACGGACTTGGCAAAACAGCCAATCACAGCCCACTCTGACCTGAAGACCAACCTTGCATGCAAAAACACTTTTTGAGAATACAAGGACACCAAAGCTACTCATTATACTGTGGCACAGATCTAGCTCTCATTCCTACCTGGCGTGCTGAAGTTGGAAATTCTTTTGCCTTGCCATCGTTGTGCCTGTGCATTCTTGATCCTCATATCATCCAATTTAGAGAGCTCTCCGTGGGCCAGGAATTCATTGGAACTGTATGAATCACAGCATGTCTCTTTTCTGTCCCATCCATCCTCCATTAGTCTGGGTTTAGGACAGGGCTCTGTGGATTGATGAATGGTGGAAGTGGTTGGCAGGGCATTTCCTCCACCGCTCCTCTCAGCTATAGCATGCATGCCTCGCCAACTGCCTTTCAACCAGCTCAATGGTTTGCTGCCACTTAACGCTGTGGGAGTCTGTGTGCGAGTGTGTGGACGTGAGTGTATGTGTTTACTGTACCTCCCAACACACATTGGCCGAAATGCACGAGCCACTCAGCTGCGGTGTTTTTGAGTGTATTTTTGAGTGTGTTTTTGAGTGTGTTTTTGTTGTGGAGCTTCGTGCCCACAGTGTGCTGGAGGACCGCTGCTGTCTGTGAATGGGGAGGCTGCATGGAAAGGCTGCTTTCTTCCATGGCAAACCCTGCAATGATACAACATATATGGCTCCGTGTTCGCTGCCCCTGGCTGTGTGTGAATAGACCCGTATGTGGTTTGTTTACTCACATTTGACTACAGCAGATATCACTATCTGGCGGTGCTATGTGGAATGCCATATCTCGTTTGCACTCTGTATATTACCCAACTTCCCCTCGGGGATCAATAAAGTTTATATTATTCATGTTTTAAAAGGAAAATACCATTTTGTATGTCTTTTTTTTTTTACTTAAAAAGCATAGGGTAAGCACTTGCGACTGCACAGGATCTGATGTTATTACACCAGAGAGGGTTAAGAGGAGGGAAGGCCAGAATGAATGAGAGGCGATGTCCTCGGCATAGTACAATCCCCAGTTCCCACTGTAGACCATAAGTATGAAGCTAAGTGCAGTAACTATACTGTGGACATAGTTTTGTTATTTAAAAAAAACTCCATGGCAGGCAATATTAAACACACACTGTGGATTGTTAGTGTATTGGATAATGGTCATTACCACCAAATGCAGCACGTAACTTAATTTTCTTAAACACCCCTTTGAATATACGAGACAAAACAGTTTTGTGCCAAAACCTGTGTTAATAACTCCTGGGGTTATAATGGCCACATAAACACCAAACATCATCATATCACACCTAGAAGATATCCTTTTAAGAAGATTTATAGAATGACATTCTAAGTTACACATGTCAAAATACTGATGAGATCATATATGTTTCTTATATGTTGCTCAAACAAATGAGACCCATGTACTGAGAGGTGGGATCATAATGAGAGGACAGCGGTGACCCATGAATTAACTGCAACTGCATGAAGGCCTTTCTTTTTGATCCAAAAACAAGATTCAAAAACAGGAAATAGGCTTGCCATCACTTATCACTCTTATTTATCCACCTCCAACCTAACTATAACCTAAAAAAGGAGGAGTTCACTCTTTCTTACCCTTTGAATTAGGTTAGGAGAGATAAATAATGAGTGTTACTGTTTGCACTTTGAAGAAGAAATGCATCCAACGCCATTCGTTTTGTGAGAGCTGCTTACTTTTTTAGAGCTGCTGATGGAGGTAGCTGCGGAGTTTACCGTCTGGATTTCTTCCAATCTCTGGCAGGAACTTGCTCTTTAAAAGCAGCCTCACACCAAGCATGTTTGGAGTATTTTATTTGAAGCGTGGAGACATTACTCTTTTATTTTGGTTCATTTGGAGAAGGTAAGAGCAGTGCCATTTGAATTCAAGCTTGCACCAAGGTGAACTTGCCCTCTTGGTCCTCTGCCAGGTGAACTATGGCGCAGTTTGGTTGGCGCGAGAGTCTAATTCGAGCCAACTGCAGGAAACGGCCTCAAAACACCTTTTACAGATAGAAGGGGGTGACTGTTGACATCTGATAGCCAGCAGTTGCTCACGCCTGGAAAGACAAGCATATCAAAATGAACTAAGAGCAAACGGCGGCCTGGACTGATACCTCAAAAAAACATTTTTTTTTCATGTGCTCTTATCAGCTATGAACACCAGTGAAGCTAAATTATGGCGTAGAGTGCAGACAAGTCCATCACGCTGAGCTGAAGTTACAAGCACTGGATTAAAATTTTGCTCTGACTCACACACATCCCTCCTCCTGCCCGCCCAAATGTCTAGCCTGGCGTGATGACAGGTTACCCAAAACTGTCCAGTGAGCTACATGTGAGTCTGTGTAATCTGTGTTTGCAAGCCATGGTTTGCTTGATATTGGCCCGTGTGAATGCAAACAAACTAAATACAAAAATGCAACAGCGCTGGTGAAACCTGGCTTTGGTTTTAGGGAAAACAAAAGGATGGGTGAGAGCAGTTCATTGAATTAGTCCCCCACAATCTCCAGAAGGCTTATCCGTCATGCCATAATCATGCTGCCCTGCCATGCTGCTTCTCGATGCTGATGCTTGTAGGTAATTGTAACAATGTAGTGTGGGATGTGATTCATGCTGTATTTTTTTGTGTTTGTTTTCTCCTTCTCTTTCCTGAGCTGCCAGTCCCTCAGGTACACTAACTTTAAACAACTGGCTTTTGCAGGTATTTCACCTGTATTTCACAATCTCCCACTTCACCAGCAGTCTGCCTGCCTAAGGTGAAAACATGTTAAAATTAACCCGTGGTATGCTTGTTTGTGTGCGCGTGTGTGTGTGTGCATGTGTGTCTGTGTCACGACTAATCCTGGGGGCAGAGAACACAGCTGTTTGAGATTTTAATTGACTTCAGGGGGGCTTGCAGGGGAGATTAGAGTGTGTGTGTGTGTGCGTGCATACATTTTTTGTGCGAACACACACATTTATGGGGTGTTAACATAGCTATTAAATGTCACAGCTGGGGGGAAGCATAAGTGTGTTAAATGGAGTTTGTATCCTTGCATGCACAAGCCTGTAATGGTTCCAGTGTGCATGTATGAATCTGAATTTGTGTGTGTGTGTGTGTGTGTGCATGTGTGTGTGTGTGTGTGTGGAGGGGTGGGTGGAGCAATGTGAAATGTGACACCTCATGGGAATCTGGA
>OMLB01041070.1:10574-25694 GCA_900302555.1 Myripristis jacobus
AAAAGCAGATATATTACAGCATCAGTCACAACAATACAGCATAAATAGGAGCATAAATGCAAATTCAGAAGTAATCAGCTGATTGATTGCTGACTTGCTTTTAAAATAGGCGTAAAATCTCTCTCTCTCTCCCTCTCTCTCTCTGTCACTCTCTCTCTTTCTTTGTATCTGTTTTCTATTTGTGAGTAATAACTGCTGTCTGCTGCTGTGGAGGTTGTGTCTTGAGAAAGCACTGTGTAATAGATATGGTAATGGATAGGATTAGAAAATGGCAAGGCTGCTATATGCCAAGTTGCACTGTCAAAACAACAAATTGCCTTTGTCATTTTTTTTATTTTTATTCTATCTGTGTCAAGAGCCCAGGACACAAGGTCTTAAATTTTACATTCCTTAAGCCCCTTGGAGTTTGTTTTTTTTTTCTTTTTCACCTGCACAAATTTTCTCCTCTTTCTGTGTATCTAATGATTCTGTTGTAATCGCTTCTCTTCTGCATTTTTTTTCACCGGGCAGACAAACCGAATTAAAAGCAAAGTAAAGCACACAGGAGTCGACATTATTCTACAGAGCAGCGCCATCACATCAGGGATTGGCAAACACTGTCACACACAATTACCTAAAGCCACTGTCCTGTCAGTGTTGTTTAGGGCACTCTAAAGAATTACTTTGCTTATTTGCACTTTCTTTAAGACTTACAAAAAAAAAAAAAGAAACTAATTGGCAAACGCTATAGACCAAAAATAAGACGAAAAGGCACTGCAGGACAATGTAATCAATGACAAAAGCAATGCCATTATCTGAGATTCAGACCAGCCGGCAGCTTGCTGTATTATAATGTAGCGTGCTCATGATATTCAGTGAGCTTTAAAAGCTTTAACACATGATTCCTTGACTATAGATTACTCCGGTCTGTATTTACAGTTCATCACATGATCTGATAACCGTAATCTGGGCTCATCAACGAAGCGAAGCATGGCTCTTTGCACACAACAGTGGGCGCTTTCCAGGTCATGCAATGTACTCAAAAGACCAGTTTCAATATTTCCCACCAGATAATAAAGCAGCAATAACACTAAAACAAGAATATTTTGTTTGCGTAAAAAGACAAAGACTAAAGCCCAGAATCAAGTGTCGGCCAGTGTGAGAGATGAAGGATGAGTGACAGGGCGGCTGCCTGGCCCGGTGGATATTTGCTCCTGAGCCTCTTCCATCCATACGACTTTATTAGAATAGCATCAGGGGAGGCAGCGCCGGCTCTTTTCACTGAGGTAAATGTCACTGCTTTCTCCGCTGACAATGCTATTCCTCTCAACCCGCTGAAGCAGCCTTATTGCCTCTCATGGGAGTCAAGAGTCTGTTTTGAATGCCACTCCCCGACCACGAAATTGCTTGTTTCCCAAACATGGACGCAGGCTTTGTTTGTGTTTCATCTTGTGGCTGAGCACAGCTTTAAGTCCTTGTTTGTCAGGATACACAAAGGACACGACCCTGGCACAACACGGAGATATAAGCCAACTTGTCTTAAAGGAGACCCTTAAGAGGATGAATAAAGGGGAGGGTAGGGGGCTTAATGAAGTCAAGCCTGCCAGCTCATTTGCCAAGACTGGTGTGGAAAATCCAGATGGGGGGGGGAAAGAGAATCGCTCAGGAATGTTGTCATCTCCTGCAGTGACAACCTTGAAGGCGTCCTTGAGCGGGACACTTGACCCCCAACTCATTAGCCAAGTGTGGAGGAGCGCCGGTTGCACGGGGAAGCTCCCGGACGCGTGTGTGCACAAATGAAAATGAAGCGGGGTGTTGCTGAAGTAGAGCACGCGCATTTATTCGGCTTTCCCTGGAAGTAAAGTGAAATAGATTGGTGTCTGTCCATTCAATCATAAACCCATCCCTTTACAGCGGCACGGCAGTTTGATATCAAGTCGTGGCTGATGATCAGAAAACAAATCATCCCCACACGGCATAAATCCATCCATCACTGATCTGCTTACTCACGGTGCGACCGACCACAAAGTATGTCGGTAGTGTAGCTCAGTGACATAGTGCCCCATCTAAATATGTTATGAGCCATTTGAATATGGTAGAATAAGAGAGTGGGAATCCTCTTATGTCACTCTAAATAAAGTTTTTGGATGAAGTGTAATCTCTAATCCCGCCATCCCTCCTATATCAGTAATAGCCAGGTCTTAGCGTAAGCTCTGCCATTTAGACTAAACAAACTCTGGCATCTCGCTGGCATCTCTCTCTGCTGGATGGATTGGCTATTTCAAAACACTGCAGTCTGGAGTGGAATGGAAAGTGGTGGGGCAGTAACTGCAAAGCCACAGCACAGATCAATCTGGGTCAAATGTGACGTTGCCGCGCTGCAAAAGCATTTAAAAATCGAGTGCAATATCACGGCACACTGTTTGCAAGCTCTGTATCGTGTCTGCCGGGGTGAGACTCAAACCGCAAACCGCTCGAGCTTCAGACAGACTTTTTCTTTTTCTTTTTCCTTTTTTCACACAACTTTGAAAAAATGTATTCCTTCCTCTACCAGCGAGAAAGATGCTGAGGCCATGCGCCTTTTGCTGCTGTTGCCGTTCCCAGGCAAGACTCCACAGGCTGCTGAGTGCTCAGTTTCCGATAGTTACAGGGCCAGTCACACACACACAACAGATACTATTCGCCCCCATCTTTGCTCCAAGTCGACCAAAAATGAAAACAAAAACACTGGCACAATGATTTAAAAGAAACACCCATTGGCGTGGTGCTTAATGAAAAATGAAACTCCCATGGAAATTGCCTTCATTTATATGCATGGCCTAAATTTGTTGCCTGTTGCTAAGGAATTTAAAGAGTGGCTAGCCAATTACTTTCCTGGGTCTTGTTTGCCCTTAGGTGCTATGCTAATGAGGGTCACAGAGGGTCACATTCAAATACACTCGATAAAATGAGCAAGGAATCTCCAAGGGATGTTCTGAATCAGGATGATGCCAGTCACATTCGCACTGCCACGGCACAAGACAGCTTTGCTAATTCAGTCGGATGTGTGTTTGTTTCTGGCTCGGTGCAAGACGCCGTCTCCTACAGTACAGGTATTAGCACGGAGCTATTTAAGTCAAGGTTTTCCAGGGGCCCACAGAGAAATTAGGAACTAATTTAAACCCAGGGCGCCGAGGGAGGTCAAGGCTGGGACTCGTTGAGGACATGAATCAACCGAGTGTGAAGATGAAGAAATCCAGCTATAATATGAGGTATCTAATTGGAAACATTTAGCCCCAATCATTCCACATAAATCTGGATGATCGGGGAAAACTATCCCATCTGCGTTTTCTCAGAGGTTGATTCTTTGAGAGAAAATGAGGCTAAGGAAGCGGTGTTGTCCTTAATTAGTCCGAGGGACCCACACTGCAGTGTTTGTCCACCTGAAGGCTCTGCTTTTGAACTCGGCTTGTCTTGAGCTGGTGTACAACAATCGCTTCGGCTGCGGGTGTTTTGCCACGGTAATGACCTTGGCTTCCTGGACTGAACTTGTGAACCTGTCACACCTGCTCTCCCTCAATTTCCTGGACGGCCTGTTCAGTGTGCCTGTAATAGCAGGTGATTGTGGGAGAGCCACTAACAACCCTCGGCGAGGGTGACATCCTTCACTGCTGGTGCCACTGTGAAGGCAGGAATGTATTCGGCTAACAATGGCCTGTCAGTGCTAGTCGTACTGTGCCCTCGCATTGAAAGGTGACATCAGCGGGACATGGTGACACACAGCAGCGTGCGCAGAGAGCTGAAGGCTGCAGTGGTACGCATTGTCTGAGAGTGCAAAGGACTATTAGTCCATAGGGATTCCATTGTTTCTGAGAAGTGACGGATCATTAGACATACGCAAAGACACACACACACACATACACACAAATACACACACATGCATGAAGGCATCCACACACAAATACACATATGTGAGCCAAACCTAAAAATATTTTTTTTGGCTCATAAAAAAAGTAAGGATAATCATGCCAGCCAAAATAATTAGCATACAATTTTCAAAGAAATGTCAATCTACCATTTTCAGCGTTAGCAGTGGAAGTTGGATGGACGTGGCCACAATGGAAGTTTGATATTCAGATTGAAAAACCGTTTTCTGTCAGAAATTAGCCCCTTAAGGCTAGTTTCTGTAGGTGGGAGGATTTGAATCACCACCTCCCGCTGTGACGTACGGTGGCGTCCAGTCCACGCGGGAGCTGCTTCAGCCGGTTCAGAGACCGACTGCTGCTCTGGCAAATCAGGTAACAACTTTAGCCACCTATAAAAATGCCAGTCAGTGTTGACACTTTGTGCAGTCATGCCGGGTCAATTTGGCGCTGAAAGGAGTCACAACAAACGCAAGAGCCAATGGAAAACATTTGCATGAACAGTTCAGTGAAGTCGGGCTTATCCTGCTGGTGGCAGCTCCACTGAGGCTGCATCACATTCTGCTTCTATTCTACTTCTATCCTCACTTCTATTGAGTGAAATATTTAAAGCCAAGATGCTGTTGTTGTACGGCTGCAGCATCACTTTGAACAGAAAATCTAGATGTTTTGTGCATCTTTTTTTTTTTATACAGTTTTCCTTGTAATTCAGCAGCACATAGTTGGTATCTTTGGCAACCTTGGCATTAGAATTTAATGTGGGTTTGAACAAAAAACCTGACCGTGGAGAAATGGCAAACCCACTCGTGGTTGCAGTGGAGTTTGTGGTGTGAGGTGCCATGAAGAACTTCAAAGGCAATTACTTATTTGCATTTATCATTTATTGGCTAATTTTTTGGGAAAGGGGAAGGGGGTCTATGGGGATGGAGTCCCTTAAGAGCTTTGCATGTGTCAGTAGCCCGGGTTCATAACTGGGAAACACCTCCGACTCCAGGAGTGATGTCCCATAAGGCAATGTGCATCATGCAGCAGACAGATGCGACTCCCCTCCACTGAGAGCAGCCAACAGATGCAACAGATGAGCTTAACCCGTAATCACAAGAAAATGAGCTTCTTTGTGATCTCAAGATAACACAATTAATAAACTAACTGCAAGGACACATTTAGATCGGAAGTCAGAAATACAAACTCGGAGCTAGCGACTTCTGACCTGCGATGGATTGCAACGTAACATCTATGATCTCTTAGGTTTTTTCCCACAAGTGACTGGCTTGATCAGATTTTTCTTAAACTCACAAATTTGCAGCCAGCTGTGTATGAATTGCCCTAAAACTTAACATGCAATCCACGGGTCTGGAACGAGGCTAGGTTTGCAATTCATGATGAAGCAATAAAATAACAGTAAGTCTTAGTTAACATCTGGCTTTTCACCCATCTACACCGCTCTGTGTAGAGTCAGTATAAAAGGCAGCCAATCAGAAGCCTGTTTGATGCAGGGTCATGGTATTGTGCTCTGATTTGATTGTACGGTGGCCAGCAGGGACAAAGTTGGGAACAGACATGACTGCACAGTACATAACACGCATAACTGAGGCGTTCAAAAGTTGCCTCACACAGCTACCAGCCAGTGTGATGGTTTGACACGTTGATTTATCCCATCAAGCAGCTGGTGCTTATTTCAGATGCTGCATATATACATTACAGAAACCAAAACACAAGCACACACACACACACGCTAACTGTAAAAGCCTGAGCATATGGCTGTGTTTATTTAACAGCCAACACGGTGACGGAGTAAGTGATGCCTGGGAAAGTTATTTAGAGTGATTAGCTGAATAGCCCGTGCATGACTCAGGTGACTAATAGGCCTATAAGGCTGAACACCACGTGCTGAGCGGTGTGAACAGACCTGATGAAGCGAGTCGATCGGCAAAATGGGATTGGCCGGATCAGAGGCTAGGGAGGACGTCTGCGTAATCTGAATGATGGATAATCTGGATCCCGATGGCAGATTAGGTGACAGCGGAGGGTGTGGGGGTGGCGACGCGGTGATCACAGCAGGATATCAAATCAGACGGATAAATGCCTCGGCACCTGTTGATGCGTGACTCAAGATGGGGGGAAAAAATCCACAAAAAAAACGAGTTTTTTTTTTTCTGACAAGGCGCATTTTCTTCCAGAACACACTTATTTATTCCCTTTTCCACTGTTTCATACGTTTTGACATCAAGGGAAAACAGACTTTAACTGCAATTCTCTGCAATAGCCGCATAGGTGGTTATAATGTACACAAGTATGACCCCAGCAACCTTTACATTTAAGTAACACTTACACTGATAGTTGAGTGGAGTGTAAATGCCAGTAAACGGAGGTGTACATACACACTTGCAAATACCCTCATCCACACCACTGCTTGTAATTGCTTTGTCCTCGGGCAGGCATGTGAGATCTTGACAGCTCAGACCTGGCAACCCTGTCGCTCCACCGACAGAGTCTAATGAAGCACACACACAGTACCAGAATGGAAGAGACTGCACCTGCTGTGTGCATGTGTCTCTGTTTGTGTGTGTGTGTGTGTGTGTGTGTGCTGTATGTGTAGCATACTGAGGCTTGCACCTAGCACATGTCTATGAATACTGACATGAAACAGGGGGTATTTGTTGTTCAGGGCGCTGTGGCCTTGACCCTTATTTTCGTTATCATTAATAAACCATAATGTTGCCGTTTAAGAACATTTCACTGCTGTAACGAGTGGGAGCAATGCAATTCAAAATTCAAAATATGCAAGTGCCAGACAGAGAAAGAGAGTAAAAGAGATGTAGGGGGGGGAAAAAAAAAACATGAATCAGGAGTGCACAGTTGAGAGGCAGCGGCAAGAGGAAAAATGGTGTGAAAATAGCGTCTAAGATGGAGACAAACTCCCTGCAATCTTTCAAAGGCCCCAGAAAACTGTGGCACGCCATTATCACCATCATCATCAGCCCCCGTCCTCATGGTGGCTGTAATCATTTTCCTTTTTTCTCTGGTTATCCTCACCGCCACCTTCAGAAACATCACTACCCGGTGTATGGCAGAGCCTGTTGTCTCTATCTGCCTCATTTGAATAGAACTCTCCAAGCACAAAACATTGCAGAAATGGCTCACCTTCCAAAACATATAGATCATATTTTCACAAAAGCCAATAAAAGCAATGCAGGCCCAATTCCCCACAGTTTTGAAGACAGGGGCTGTATTTCAGCTAGACTCATCAATATGCAAAACATCAGAGCATTGCTTGCCACAAGAATATTCCCTCCACTGCACACTCCGCAAATGTGCACAAACATCACATTTTTTTTTTTTTTTTTAAACAAGCTTCGATTGGCAATAAAAAGTATGCAAATCTTGTGCAAACATAATCACATTTTGATGAAAAGCACTGGGATTCAAAGCGCTAAATTGCCCTATGTGATTTTAATACTCTGCAGGCAATTGTCAAACCAAAGAGGCAGAGGGAAAAAAAAAGAAGACTCCGGGGCTGAAATCAATGCGCTACCTTTTATTTGGAATGAAGCAAACAAACTCCCAACACTGGATTACATTTCAAAGCGCAGAGCCTAGAGCTTTCCAGTTGGGAAGATAGCGTGTATAGCGTGGGAGAAAGGTGCTGTAGTGTGGGAGAGAGGCATAATCACTATGACCTACAGTAGGGTGGATGTAGGTTACGTTAGTCCCCCTCTCTGCCTGCAATGCTCACTCTGCCTTTCTCTTTCTCAAGTCTGTTCCCTAGGCTGTCTTTCCTGGGTTGTTAAATCCCTGCTCCTTTAATCTCCTTACTCAGCTACATCCTCTTTAAAGATGCAGAGCCACAGGAGAGACGCGGTTACGTCGACCGGGGACTGGCGCTGGGCGAGGCGGGGCAGGACAAGCAGGGTGGGGGTAAGAGAGTTAGGGTTAGCGAGGAGGAGTGGTTTTACAGATATATTGACACCACATTACCGGCACAGATATGCTGTTATGTGTGTGTGAGTGTGTGTTTGTGTGTGCAAAGAGGACACCGTTAACCTTCTGACCTTCCCTGTCTCTAAGAGGATTGCAGCAGGTGGAGAGAGTGATGGTCAGAGTTAATTAATACTTCTTGAGCGAGGACTTGACGAGCATTTTTTGAAGGACTGCAGAGGTTAATTTTTCCCAACAGCAATCTTCTGATTGCAAGATCCTCTAACCCCCCGGATGCTTAAAGTGCTCCTCATGATCCATGATTGGTTGTAAGCTTATTGCTGCTGGCTCCCGGTACGACAACAGTGGTAATGTGACTCAATGAATCAGGATGACACTGAATTGCCTCAATATGGTTCCCTCTCTGATCAGTAGTTTACTTAAATTCAGACACATCTCACCAGTGGCGTAAGACGAGGAACGCTGTAACCACCCGTCAATCCGGTTCACCGCATGTACGCAGTTTAACCACCACTGTCCTCACTTGTTCAGTGCTGACGTTATAAACACATCAATATTGTCAGAGCGATTCCACCCCATTTCCTTCAACCGGCGCTACTGTGCGGCAATGCCTATCAATCATCTGAATGCTGTATCATACAGCAGCAAATTTCAATTATGGTGCATCACCTGAGAGCCAGGGAGATGAAAGTAATCCATTCATAACTGGATCACTATGCAATCGCTACGTGTCACATGCAATTGGTATGAGGAGACAGCTCTACTGTAGATTTCTGGGTCATCTTTCAAGTGCATGTATCTTTGAAGTTCACCAGCGTTGAGTCGCACACCTACAACAACGGATATCTGAGACAAGAAAAGTGTGTCATCTGCAGGTATTTTAGACCTATTTTTGAATTAAATCGCAACAAACTGCTCTTATTTTCATGAGGAAGAAACGGAGGAGATACTGTTCCATGCGATGTTAGAGAAGCTGCAGGCAATAAGGCATCACACCTTGGACAAGCTGTACCACAATTAACATTTTCAGGAATCAATGATAAAAGCGCACCACACCACACACACACACACACACACAATATTCTAAATTATGACTGATGATTGTTGCTTCTGAGTGTAAGAGGTCAAACAGTATAAACAGCACACACACATTCATCATGAACCAGCCCTACAGCTCTGCACACCAAACCAGCAGATCACATTTCATTTCTATTCGATTGTGGAGCAGTACCTGTTTCCCAGAAGTAGTAAGACTTCCAGTCATCTGTCTGTGTGCAAGCCCTCCAGAAACCACAGAACAGCAGCAATGTCACCAAAAGGTACCAGCTTGCCTCTGTCCTTTTTCGGAGGGTCCCTGCGCCCCTCCACCCCGGCCCCATGGTCCACCACAGGATAAAAGTAAAATCCACTCAGTTCAGAAGGTCAGCGAAGGCAGAGGGGAAAAACCACCGCCGGTCCAAAAGGCAACGAGAAGTGTGCTTCAGTTTGTGTGTGAGTGTTTGTGCTCGTGTGTGTGTGTGTTTGTGTGTGAGAGAGAAAGAGAGAGAGAAAGAGAGAGAGTGAGAGAGAGAAAGACAGAGAGAGTGAGTGTGAGTGTGTGTGTGTGGTATCAGTCCTGCTGGAGTTCAGGTCCAGTGCTTGCTCTCCTGAAGGACAGAGAGAGTGATTTCTCCTCTTTGTTTTTCCTCCCAACTTGGCAGGATGGTCCCAGCGGGAGGATGTCAGTGCGAGGGGCTGAGCTGCAGATGGATGATACAGTCTCCCTCCTCCATGGTATCCGGTGGCACCGTTGCCGCTGCCGTTGCTGCCTCTGTCCTCTGGCTGTGGAGCAGTGACAGTGGGTGAGCGTCTGCAGTGTTGTTCGCCTCCCTCCCTCTCGCTCACTCCCTCTCTCGGTCTCTCATTCGCTCACTCATTTGCTCCTCTCCCTGTGCTGCTGCTCTCTCTCTCTCTCTCTCTCTCCTCTCTCTCTTTTCTCTTGGCTTTCTTCTATTTTTTCTCTCCTTCCCTTATCTCCTCCTGCCTCTCATGTGCCCTTTATTATTATTACACACTCTCCATCTCTCACATGCTCACTTCTCACTTTCCCTCAATTTCCCCCTCTCTCTCTCTCTCTCTATCTTTTTTTCCTCTTTCTCCTGCCTGGGGCATGTGGACGCACACGTCTCCTCCTCCTCCTTCTCCACCTCCTCCTCCTCCTCCACTCGTCCTCCACTTGCAGAGCTGGGCAGACGACTTGAGACCAGCAGTGCTCACACAGGGCTGAGGAGCTCCCATAAGCACTGCTCCCTGGATCAGAGAGCCAGAGACAAGCACAGCTTAACGCAGAGCGAGGGAAACTGGAGGGGGGTGGATGGAGGAAACAAGGAGGGGCAAAAGCTGAGGGAGAGAGAGAGAGAGAGAGGGAGAGAGAGAGGATAGGAGAGGGGGGTGTTTTTACTTGTGAGCAAAGGATGCAAAACAGAAAGGGAGATGGAGGAGGAGCAGAAGTCATACATACCAGCTGAAGTAATAATCCAATAACATTTTTATATTAATAACTGTCTGTTTTGCTGCTCTCCATTTCCAGCTGATATAACACGATTGTTATTCAACCGAAAGGCCTACGCAGTTAATGAAAGCTTTATAATTGTTGTTCCTTAACGACCAGAAAAAGAAAAAAAAAAATCCACCAGTGCACAGGGGGGGGGTGATGCATTGTAAGTTTCCAGCAGCAGCAATGGAGGTTTGTAGAAAAAGACCTGGGTAGATAGCATGAGCGGCGATGAGAGACAGAGAAAGAAAAGAGCACCACCTACAGAAAGCCAAACCCAAAGGAAAAATAAAACGTCACAGCACGGACAAACGTGGTTTGATTGACAGGTGATATCAGGGAAGGGCAGTGCGGGAACACCACGGCAGCGAGCGTCAGAGCACCACGCATGCTGCAAAAACAAAACCACAAAAAAAAAAAAAAAAGACGATCCAGATTAGGATTTTACATAGTGGATTGCTGATTTACAGTAATGGCAGTGTCGTATAATGCATCAAGCCAGAACACAGATTACAGTCTGTGGCACATTGCTTTCACCTCAGTTTGTGCTCAGTGAGTGACACTGAAAACTGGAAACAGGAAGTTTCGGTCTGATTGGAGGTGGCATTGTTAATTTGCCTCAGCTTAATGTTCCTCTGCTGTTCTGCCAGAGCTCCTGAGAGTGTGTCCAGGCCAAGGCGCCATCAGGATCTGACTGGCGGGTGTCTTTGCTTGGCTGAGTCAACTTGTCATACCTACTTTTGGCTTGGCGTCACTTGGCCAGGACGAGGACTCCGCAAAAGCATGGCGTGTTCCCGACTCAAATCTGGAGAGATTTGAAATGACTTTACTCTGTAGCATTCTGATGCGCTCACTCTGTTGTTCTGCCACAGGAAGAGTGGTTACGGCACAGACGAGCAAACACTTCAGCTGCACGGGATGACATTTCTCAAAAAGTGACATTTCAAATAAGCGGCACATTTAAGGGCAACTTTGCATTTCGGTGGTTAAAAATGGAACCGGGAGATAAGTGAAAAATTTGAACATCAATAGCAAGAAATCATCTGCACGCAGCACACTCACGTTAACCAGCCCAGCGTGTTTGTGACTGGTTCACACAGAGGGGACAGTGAAGAAATAAAGACACACCGGTGAGTCCAGCTTTCTTTGGACAGAGGACGGGCTCACTGCTGCTCAGGACATACTGCACTTTGTCTTTTGCTCTGAAGTTTCAACAGAATCAGTTCCTGTGGGTGGAAAAGTCCAAAGAGCCCACACTCTCATGCACATGGTCGACTATTTTATTAGATGATAATATTTTGGGTCACTCAGGCCTTCGTCAGGTCTAAAATTAAATTAATACACACAGTCCATATGCTGCGGACAATTAAGAGGGTGTCGTCATTAAACAACAAAGCGTTCCCCATGTCAAAGCAGCCAAGCAACATTACATTAATAGTCATAAAATAGCACATTACATATATTAATAAGGATAATAAGGAGAATACATCTACAAAGTTTATCTTTTTATTATTGGTACATGAAAAAAAAAAAATCCAAAAATAATTTCAGTACAATTGCATACTCTGTGTCAGTGCATACCAATGTTTGTCTTATTTCAAAGGCGGAATGGCGACTCACACCTGTGTGCACTGTAATTATTAGTAATTTGAAGGAAGGGTCGGCGTGCCTTGGCCAGACTCTGGAGAGATGGTCCACATTTAACCCTGCAAAGCCTGAACTGTCGAATAATTACCAGAAAATTCTTTGAAACTAGAGTGTTTATTGAACCTCCTGACAAATCTATTAAAAAAAAAAAGAAATTAAATAACACTTATCATATATGAGTTTTGTTTTGTATCGTATTTGATGCATCCAGAATTTGTTCCAATTTATCATGCAGAGCATTTTTTTTAAGAAAACAAAAATATACTGAATACAACATTTTTAATACCTTAAACAGTGAGTTTCCTCTTATTTTTTCTTCAATTAATTTCAAATATAAGATTTTTTTCATACTGTACGACACATATTCTGTATCTACATCAGGCAAACATCACATCACTGTAACTTTTTCAAATTTGGCAAAAATATCCAAGCAAAACCACAAGTGGGTCACTGATCGACAGCGTCTACTTCGGATGTCGCAGTTCAAAGGCCTCTGCTGCTGCAGTGCACAGATAATCCTACAGGGGGCAGAAGACATGTATCACTTTATATACATCGGGTTTTTTTAGGGGGAAAAAAATGATCACACTGATGATGTGGACGTCTTAAAAACTCCTGTATCAAATATGATTCACTTGGCATTACGGGGTTAAACTGGTCATGGGAGTGCGAGTGTGCAGCCAGAAGTGCCAATGAAAACCTAAACTACCCGTTCATACCTTTAAATAAGGAGAGTTAGAGGACATCAGCCATGTAGATTTTTTTCCGTGTCCATACCTTCCAGAAGAATTTAATTTGATCCAGTGGGACTTCACATATGGCAACGGGGAGCTCTGCTGTACTGCAGCCCTACTTTGTAATTTAGACTGGAACTGAAACTAGAACCGGTGTATTTTACACATCTAAATCCTGGCGAGTGTAGCATTAATGTATGGAAACAATGGACATGTCTGCTACAGTCCTGCAGAGGAAACCTTTTGTTTCTCTTCTGGGTTTGACTGCAGTAGGGCTGTCACAATATCAGATTTTCACTTTTCGAGTTTCATGGCCAAGTGAATACGATATGAATATGATACAATAACGATATTATACAATATATAGAGAAAATATGAAATAATAATAATATTGATAAGAATAGTGTTCTGTGTTTTGTCTCTTTTTTGGCAAATGAATTACACTCATAAGTGTAGGGAGGGGGAGAGAGTCCACATCAGGTGTGTGCACTGTGTGTGTGTGTGTGTGTGTGGGTGTCATTGGGGGAGGGAGACAAAGCGAGAACAGAGAGAAATGGAAATTATTTAACAGGCACTGAATTATTTACACGATATTATCATATGTGTATTATTATCATGATATCAGAAAGTGGAGCGTGCCGGGCAGAACACGTTCCGCTCCGTCCTCACGGCTTTAAGGAACCTGAACCCGGTTCCTGCAGCCGACGTGAAAGGTGCAAAGAGTTTCATCCTAGTCTGTGTTTTGCCTGAAAACCTGAAAGGGGCCTTCATCTTTCTGCTGGTCCATATGATTTGACAGTGTTAACAATAGCCTTCAAGTGTCAGCTAATGACACGGTGTCTGGATGTCACTGTCTTTGCCATTAAATGTCAACCGCGAGCGGCGCAGAGGATTCAGTCAGTCAGACAGACAGTCAGACAGAGACAAACAGAATAGACGGGACGGACGTGGGTGGAATGAGAGGATGGGAATCAACACCCGCCGCCATTCTGGTGATCTTTCAAAGATTGGATGGCGGGTTCGTCTTCTCCCCAGGTAACTAACCATCGTCTGGAGGCACTTATGCTTTTCACAGAAATCTAAATTGTCGTGGAAAATTTCAAAAAGAGGCCAGCAAATTTGAGAATCCATCAGCTGTAATGAGGCCGACGACACCTCGCGCTCCCGATGTGCACCATCCACACCTGGCGTCGCTCGAGTGGCAACAAGGGATGCTGATTGAAATTTGTCTCACTCTGTGGAGCAGATGTTGGGCCGCCGTCTGGGCGCCGCCTTCCAGCGAGGCTGGGCTGTTGAATCACTCCCTTCACCAACACAGTTTCTCTCCCTCAAAAAGAAATGAAACCGTTCGTGGATGTTTTCCAAGCAAATCCGATTTCTACTGTGTGGTTCTCATAACTTTCTCATTTAGTCCCTTCCATAAGTTTCAAAGTACAAAAGAGTAGTAGTGATAACTGGGATCACTGTAATTAAGTCTTAAAAATGTCAGTCCTTTTGATATTGTTGATTTCTGAATTTGTTGTTTTGTAAAACCTTAACATTGACAATTTTTTTCTCCTCAATGTTTTTCTATTTCAGTCTTGGCTTTCACGATTATTCTTAATAATGTATATTTGAACTGTAAATCCTTCTTCCACGATTGTAAAGCACTTTGGGTCAACTCCTACTGTTTTTAAATGTGCTATATGAACAAAACTGACCTGACTTTACGAAGAAACCCAGTTCCAGTGCCATCACTTTCCTTCTCCTTCCGCTCATACCAGTTAATGACACATTAAAAAAAAACAAAAAAAAAACAGAAGAACGCGAGCATCTGTCCAGACTGTGGTTTACCTTCACTTCATTTTGTTATGCTCGGCTTTACAAGCATGAGTAAACTTCTATTTCCACTTTCTGGCATCATTCCTGACAAGTTAGGCCCGAGCCGTGCCAGAAGGTCCCACCAGTGACACTTTTAAAAGGTGTCAAAACAAATTTCAATATTCAAAGTTCAGTCAAATTATGACAAATTCAAATCCTTAACTGCTTGTTAAATGCATCCACTTTTATTTATAGTGTTTTTTAAAAATTATTATTTTCACAGCTGATTGAACTAAATGCATTAATGGCTCCCCATACCTTGGCTAAACACACTTATTTTCTGATGCTCTCAAGATATCGAGCAGCAATCTCTTCTGCAGCCTGGGTTTTTTTTTAGCACACACACACACACACGCTTGCCAGTAGCATCATGGAACCCAACACCCCCCCCGACAAGGAAATTACCCCTCCTCCAAGCAATGTTTGGAATATATTTGGATTCCCCTCGGCACAAGGTGAGATTCAGGAGAACACCAGCTCAACTCCTTAAAGAAACTGAATAACGCAAAAAAAAAAAAAAAAAAAA
>OMLB01041081.1:2247-21413 GCA_900302555.1 Myripristis jacobus
GGGGTGGACGGTGGAGGGGTTGGCGGGGGTAGAGCTGGGAGCTCACTCTCATAATTACAATAATTAACAGTTGCAGATTTAATTGGAAGGGAAGGCATTAACAGGAGGAACATTGTGGTGGCGCGTGCGGAGGGAACCTTTGCTGCACAAGGCTTTTGTCTTCTCTGTACCTAATGGTGCCTTGGCTGACTGGCTGGGCCGTGGTTGGCGAGTGCTGACACAACACAACACAACCAAGCTGAGGGTTCAGACGGTGGGGCTTGTCAGGACTCAGACTGGAGGCAGATAATTAGGTGCCAGGTTAATGAGAGCACAGGCTCTTGATGGCATTTGGTTACTGTATGTGGGCAATTAATGACTTTGTTTTTGTGTTTTTATTGCCCACTTGAGTGGAAAACATAATACATTATTCACCTCAGGCTTGTGTGCGGTGCTGTGATGGAGTAGCAGTGACCCTAGCTAAAGAATCGCTTTCGTCCGTTGGGGTGAACGGCAAATTCAAAGAGCTACAGGAGACGGTATGGCGAAACGTAATGTGGGTTCGCTCATGGCTACCGTACTGTATGACCTTTTCAAAGTGCATTGCCTCATGTCGCCGCTCATGATGGTAAAAACCCCAAAGACATCAAGCAGCCGTTGAAGTTGCAGGTCAGGTACAGGACAATGTACCCACAAAAACACTCCAGAACAAAGAAACCGAAAACCCTTCGGCCATAAGTGTTCACTTAATTCAGCGTATCACATTTCATAATGTATTTGTGAAATTCCATACTCCCTAGAAAAGCCCTGCTTTCATTCCAGAGGATTTATTGGCAATGAATCCACTGAGAGGTCTTTAGACATCCTCTTCTTTAGCCCAACCACTCGACGCCTCCTATTTTGGAGTTAGTTGTTCTCTTGCCTGTGGTGGCCAATTAGAGTGCTATAAGATAAATGGGCACCCGCAACTTTGATGTCCATCTTTTTAATAAGCTTTGGTTAAGATGACATCTGTGTGAAAGAGTTCAATATCTTCACAGTGGGAGAGAAAAGAGGTTTATTCAAAAATGAAATATCATGTAAATAGCGCTGGAGGTTTAGACTGGGTGGGGGATCATAGCGTCGGCTGTGACTCTGGCGTTGGTATTCATTATCTTCCGCTGCAGTTGTGCAGATTAGTCAGCGAAAGATGATTTTTAGAGCCTCGTGAAATCTATGCTTTTATAATACTGAATCAGCTTCTGTATAAATAGAAAAAAAATCACCAGTACTCAAATACACAAAATGTATTCGAGCACTGAATTACAACATTTTTTTTTCATATACTCTTAACACAGAAGTCAATTAATTAAATGTAAATAAATACAAAACATTTCTGCAGTCCAACCAAATCTTTCATTGTTGGCAATGTGCAGTGGTAATAGGGGAAATGCACAGTGTAACAATATCTAAAATGGTGGGGCAATAAAATGGTGCATGCATGTGCATGTGTGTATGTGTGTGTGTGTGTGTATGTGTATGAATGAGAGCAAGAGAAAGAGAGGGGGAGAGAAAGCATATATATCTAACCTAGCCTGCGGACGTGCTCCTTTATACGTGTGTGTAACTCAGTCAGGAATAATGTAAATGTCTGGAGAGTCTTAAGACTGAGCAGGCCCATATAAAAGCACCCTGTTTCATGCTAGTAAAACAAGTCAATAAATACAGCGGAGAAGCCGGTGCTGTCTGCTGCACTCTCCTGAATGAAAACAGAGGTGAACTGCTTATTTTCAGTCTGGCACCAGAGGTTGACAGCGGCATTATGGGCCTTCATACATTCTGACTATCACTCGTCACAAGCTATATCTGTCAACATTACATCCAAGTGCATTTTACTTGTAAAACAAGCATTCATATTCTTTGAAAAGAGTATTTATGACTACATGTGGACAGTTGCTAAATGCACTAAATGCTCGCTGGCCTAGTAACTGACCAGGTTTGGATTTTTTTTTTATTTTTTTAAGGGCTCCTCCGTCTCACTCACTTCATCTATTTGTCTTTTTGTTTATCCTCACCGACAGAACAAAAGCAGGAGTATTATATTCACTAAGCCTCAGTAGGCTACATATAGCACTTAGGAGGAGGCAGATCTTTCCTGCCTGCACTCCAAATGGGAAGCTGATGACACAGAAACACGTAAAATGGAAACACCATTAGGTAGGCAAACACTTCACTGTGATAACTGCTACCTGATTACAGGCGAAAGCAAAGCCATGGTTCTCTTTTTTTTTTTCTTTTTTTTCATACTGTGTCAACACTTTGGGAAAGCAAATATTTCAGTGACTCCCCTCCCTGTGCTTTAATCCATATGGTGCATTCTGTTTGTCACCGCAGATGTTATGCTCCCAGGATGGGTTTTCAGAAGAGGAAGAACTCCTCTACAAACAGGTTACAGTGGATCGCCTGCTCTATCCTACACAATGAATACACAGAGGTCATGCACCATATCACACCGGGGCCAGCGTCAATCCTTTATTAAATTACCTAGCTATCTGATTTTCTGTCACCGGACTGATGTGGGGGTTATCTTTTCCATTTATGCTGTGGATTTTCAAGGGATTATGCATTAAAGATTAAGGGTGTGTGTACCTAACACCTCAGCACAACAAAATGCAATATCTCAGACAGCACATGGCTGATGTGTGTGAGGAAAGGGAGGTGCTATAAAACAAATCTTCAGCAGCCAGAGCTGGACAGGGTTTATTCTCCTCAGACAATACAAGCGGTGACTATACAGAATGTTTCAAGCCTAAAATACTGTGGTAAGCGATACAAATCCCTTGGACAAAATGAAATGTATTAAACATGTGGATTTCATAAATCTCCCTCTCCTCGGTCTGGGTCAGAGGTATATTCACTGTAGAGCTCAGCAGGCACTTTCCCCCAGCATTGTTAGTCTGAGTCGCAAGTGCTCCAAGTGGTTTCAAAATGAATGTCAGCAAAAGCTGCACGTGTATGGCAAACAGCAGATCCTCACAGTAAAACGGTTCAAATTACTTACCCCTGCTACTTTATAAGAGTATTACAGTGGTGCAGGGATTTAAAGGCCTGCCATAGTAATGGTGAAGTCAGAATGGGCAAGATAGCTGGATGACAGCATCAACATTGCTGTGTATTGTGTGAAAATCTACACTCGTCCAAAGATGAACAGCTCCGAATTGTTCAGTCTTATAAAAAAAAAAGAGGCTATTCCTCCAGGTTCACTGCTTTGTAGCCTCTCTCTCCACGGTGATGGTGATGGAGACAGTGTTCCCAAAAAAATAAATAAATAAATGAAACGAAAAGCCATCCGGGTCTAGGCACAACGGCGTGTTAAACACCCAACTGGGATCCCTTTAACCTTGAGTAGCCTACCAAAGGTAGAGGCAGCCTGGGGCTACGGGGGGACTGGCTTCCACAACTCCCAGTGCCATGCTGCTCCACAGTGGGGGCCCAACATGGCCAGATTGCCAGAGAGGCCAGCAGAGGTGCTGCTACAGAGTGAGCAGGAGCTGCTCATTCATCTGAGCCTGGTGCAACATTCATTTAAATTGCTCCATTATCTATTTGTTTTGTTTTCCCAGTGATTCTTTGCTGGCCCAAGTGGAGGAGAAATTGCACCCATTTTCACCTTGGTGGAGACAGTCCGGGTATTAGAGCATCTGCTGGTGGCCTGTTCAAGAGACATTCGCGCTAATTATTTATCTAGCATGATGGATAATCTGTGATCATTAAAGATCAGAAGAGCTAAGAAAAGATGGGCAGTAATTATCATTGCGCTGTGGCCCTCTCTAACAAGTGAAGGACTTTGGAGAGGCTATTCAAAATAGCACGGCAGTAAACAAGCAAACACACACAAAAAAAATCCATCCTTTAACCTGTCTGGCAGCATGGATGCACAATTAAATGTTGTGTCTTTTAAATACTATACGACCTGGCTCCACCGGGCCGAAATGTTCTGAGTTGTTTCCTTCATTAAACTGTCCATGGCGCTTAAACTAAAAAGCTAATAAACAAAGAGCTGTGCAATTTTTGGGGGGTTTTGTTTTGTTTTGTATTTTGTATTTCTTTTGCACCGTGTGGGGGCATGGGGGAAACGGATGAATAAAGATAAAAGATAAAAGATAAATCAGTATGTGAACAAAGGATATTCTTTCCCTCAAGCTCACGTTATCGCTGATGCAAAACAAATAATAAAGCCCACAACCTCCGAGTCACTTCAAACCCTATTGTTCAGCGCTGTATAATTCAATCATTTTTGCGACAGCTGACGATTACTTCATCATAGCGTAAAGACAGATTAAAAAGTTGTCAAATTAAATATTAAAGAGGGACTGCAGGCACTGGTGAATTTTTAAAGGAATAACACAGATTGGAGATGAAATGAGGAACCTATATGCATATTTTATGCCATAGGGAACGAATGCATATATTTTCCTCTAGGCCACCTACTTTGTAATAAAGAATAGTGAGTATATAGATGTGGTAATGCAGCACAGCGGAAATGATATGAAAGAGAAATTGGTTTTACATAATGATGTCAAAAGGAATATGGCTCTGCATGGTCATGCGGAATAAAGATAAGATTCTCTTTCTCCGTGAGTGAATATTTTGCTAATGGTTTCTTCATTTCCTTAAAGAATAAAGGAGGCAGCTTTGTATGAACCTTGAATGAGTTTCTATGGAATGAAGTTAACAACATTTATCTTTCAATAGCAGGGCAGATCTGTTGAAAATACCCATGTGTGGCGCAGAATACAGAATGTAAAAAAAAAGCTTTCTCATCTGTTGAAATAAAGAGAAAGTGACAAGTGACAGTAATGCTATCACGTTTTCAGCAAAGGGAGATTTGAAGAAGAGAACAAAGCAGCGAAATGTAACGCAAGAGGGTTAAATCTTTATAAAGAGCAGGGGGGAGTTGCATTTCACAAAGACACCATCGATCGGAGTAAACAATGACTGATCAATACACACATAAAAGCCTCCCTCTAACAAAGACTTACATGTAGATTTCATATATCATATCTCAAAAACAGACAGTCCGGGCACAATGTATATGATGCAGAGTGTGCTTTCTCAAGCGCGTTGAATTAGCACTTAAGTACGGTGCATGTTTTTCATTACCGGTGTTTGCTAGTTTCTCTATTCAGTATGAGTTACTCAGATACACTCTTGTGTCCATACACACTTACTCATGCAATAAGCATCATTGTCACAGAGCCTTCGCTTCCAAATGGTTCAGCCTCCACCATCTGCAGGCGCTCCCAGACACACCGCTTTGAGTCTGCCATAATGATGCATGACTAAGTACAGTTAAAGTGTTGCAGTCTGTTGGCAAAAAGCAGTCAAGCACTTTGCTATAGTGTCACTACGGATAAACCATACAGTTGAAGGTTGACGATGGATAAAAGGCAGTGACAGGCCTAGTGATGTGACGCTGTGTGTGTGTGTGTGTGTATGTGTGTGTGTGTGTGTGTGTGTTCGTCTCCGTGCTAGCGAGCGGTCGCGCATGCGGATTCACGTGTGTGTATGGGAAGTTAGAAACCATGGCACAGCAGATTTGTAAGTGTACTTAACTAGGATGTGAAATAGGGTTGGACACAGTGAAATAAAATGCTGCGCTGGAGTCTGTTGAAACTGGGACACGGTTTAAAAGTTATCCCCTCTGCCAGAGAGTGCAGGCACACTGCAAAGGGGCATCTCCCTTTATACAGGGGGCAGGACTGGAGCAGCACTACTTCAGCCCTTTGGACAATGTGCATACACTGTATATCACGCTGGGGCTGAGCGATATGGAGAAAATCACATATCACAATGTCTTTGACTGAATTCATTGAAATCGACAGTGTCACAATATTATGGTGGCTACTGGTGCTTTCAAAATTTATTTACACACAATAGATTTTGGATGAAAGTCATTAGTAATGCAGATACAATGACCAAGCAGGTAGAGATAAATAATGGAACAGCTACAGCAGTCTAATAAGCTTACAAAAATGCATCCCTTTACTGTAATGCAGCCTTTAAAGCCAGAAAAAGACAGCATTACAATATACCAGACAATATCTAATCTATAATATCACAATATTAATATTATAAAAATATATATCGCCCAGCCCTATATTACACATATTTCTGCAAATCTGAGATTGCTGCAAAAGTGTAAAATCTTCAACTGTAGTGTGATCTAAACAAACAAAAAAGCCTCTTCTTCTACTGTATTTAGATACTTTTCTCTAACAGCTCTGCTTTTGATACATAAGATCTACACAAGGTCACTCTACTGAGGGTGCATTTATTCAGTCAGTCATTAAGGCAGCTTATTTGGCCTTGTGCACCAGGGATTTTGCTCCTTAAGGGACTCAAGAGTCGCTCTCAGCACCGAGCTAGTCTCTCTCCTGATTTCCCTGTCTCCTCCAGCAATCTTCCAGTAGATACTCAGCATACAGTGAATACAGAGGAGACAAAGAACTATCCATTATACTGTACTCTGTTTGCCAAAGTCTTTAGTGTCAAAACGCTCCACAGACTTCCTTGCTGCTTTGTCGAGTTTACCGCTGCAGCCGCTTTCATGTAAATGATCTTGAATGTTATTTTCTAAAGAATGCATTTTAAAAAGAAATTGTCATTTCTGCCTCTGCATCTTGTCACAAACCCTTTTCTCTCCTTTCCCCTCCCCTCTCTCCTGCTCCCTCCTGCCGCAGCCGTAGACTACATAATTGATGCAAATACTGTCACATGTGTCAGGAGTGGAGGCTCTTCTAGTTTACTTCTGTGCAACACTTTATCGAAGAACATTAAGTGGAGAAAGCAGCCTCATGCCAGGGGTGGAAAATCAGCTTGTCAGTGGTCTCATTCACATACCCATCGAAGGCATTGCCTCAGGATTGTTTCATCAAGGTGATTGAGAACAAAAAAGTACTGGAGCAAATTCCAGCTTATGTTTAGGAGCCCCGCCACATACATTATTTATATTTGTTGCCCACCCCAGTCTCTCCAGCCATCAGAATACATCATTGCCTAATTCTCAAATATTTCTTCAGATTTCCTCCTATTTGCACTATATCCTTTTCACATCAACGACGCCAAACCATTAGGCTTGCAGAGTCTGCTTTTTGTGTGTGACACAGACCTGAAATTATAGATAGCTGCTTTCAAGGAGTGCTAAGGCCTGATGGGAAAGCTGTAATAGCTGTTGAGTGACTGGAGTGCAGTCAGAGACAGAAACAGGATTTCATTTACAACAACGATACAGGAGGAATTATGTAAAATGGTAACATTCCATGCCATTTAATGAGCCATATTCACTAATGTCTAAGTCTCCGGTCTAGCTGTAATAAAACTGCACTGCCTGCCAGAGCGGGGCTGCTACACTGCTCCTGTCTATTTCTAGCTCTGTACAAAACAATGGTGCATAACAGAACAGGCAGACATTTGCAGTTCTTTACCCTGCACATCGAGTGCTTTGCCTTCCAACAGAGTGAGGCGCTTGTCTGCTCCCGTCTCCCTACCTTTTCCCCTCCTCCCTCTCCCCGTCTCTCCCTGTCCTCTGTTTCTGGCCCTAGTCTGTGCTACAGATTAAGTGACTTGATCCTGCAAACATCTGAGGAATTCAGCTCCACAAAGGGGTCAGACAAAGGCCAGGGGATAGCCTTACAGGTCCTCCTCCATTAGCAGATCCGCAGAGGTGTCATCAGGGGGGCTCTGCAGGCGGGGAGGAGGCCCGGGCCTCAAAACGACCAGACTGCCAATTGATGTTTATCTGCGGACTCATTATTAAAACCTTCACAGCGTCAGCCTACTTGGACACATGATCTCTGAAATTAATGGGAGAAATCGATTAGTCCTGCACCGCGCACACACATGATGTGTCAGGAGCCTGTGCTGGGGAAAATATATATTTTGCGTCGGAAAATTAAATCCTACATTTTTGTTCTGTGTATAAAAAATTTTCACCAACAATTTTTCCACAAACAACTTCTTGTTTATGAACTGCAGCACTCAAACCAAGTAAGCCGCAAGTGCCGACTGTCTCTTTGTTTACATGCCTCTTGATATAGACAAACAAAAATACCCCATATTTTCTAGGCAATAGCATTCACAAAGAATATCTGGGGCTCCTAGAAAAACATTTCAACTGTAATAAGCTTTCTCCATGAGAGTCTGAAGCGCTTCAGAGGGCTTCTTTGAAGCACTCACTATGTTGACTGTTCATATATAGACAGTGCTTGGAAAGCCTGAGCGCCATATCGCTGTAACCTCTCAGTGCTTCTGCATTAATAATTAATAGCCAATGTGAGTAAACACTACTGTAGATACAAGAATGCCCCTAACAACACAAACTCTCCTGTTCCCACTTAAAGGCATACACTCAACAAATTTGGCTGAGTTTGTGAATACATGCTAATCTTGCATATAAACTGTATTCTGCCATCATGGAGATTCCTAACAGCAGCTTATATGCATCTGGAAAGCTGTGCAATTCAAGCAGACTTGGCCTGAGTGTACATACGGTGATTGTGATTTTCTCAATGCGGCAACACGTACAAAAAAGCCGAGCAGTAGACATGCAGTTAGAGCAGGTGGGTCCATCTTTCATTCTGTGGACCCCATGTACAGTCAGAGCTGCTCAAGAGGAGATTTGGAGGCGTTGCTCTTCTACAGTTACCCTTTAGCTTACAGGCAACATGCTGTGAGTTTACGGCTAACACAGCCTCATTTATATTACTTATAGTGAGGAATGTATGTGCGGGCCCTGTAGAACATGCTGACCTTGTCACTGTAGCAGCATCTCCCCATGCTAGTGAGGAGCCTGCTGCTGTTCAGGTACTGTTACCCAACCACTCTGTGGCTTCCTGCCCATGTTATACATACAGGAGGAACTAAGGGTCTTTGACTATGACAGCAGAACAGTCACTTATGGAGGGCTTTGGAATGGCCAAGCCCTGCTGTAAAGCAAGATAACACGGCCATTGAGCTCCGCTTAAAAGATTTCATTACATATATGAGAGCATATCATAGCAAAGGGCAATATCTGGTTCAGAACATCCAGCTTAGACATGCTGCTTTGTGAATGTAAGAGAAATGAGAGGCACTGTAATATCTGATGTAGAACATACACTAATCTTATTACTGTGGTCCCGTATGCCTCACCAATGAGCCTTATTTAGCTTTTGGTGGTGGAATATGACCTGCTATTCAGAAATCAGGAGCAAGGAGAGCATCTTTTATCTTACTATAAATCCTCATTATTTCTAATAGCACTTTTGAAGGCTAAAGAGTAGAGCAGAGCATGTTCTCTTTATTCCACAGTCACTGACAGACATGGCCAAGCACTATGGGTTAATGTAATATCACAGTTGGATGCCTCCTCAACTCACTTACACTCCCTATTAGTTTAAAAGTCCTTCTGTGCACAAAAATGAATGCATGTGCTAACTTTAAAAGTGAAGGGAAGAGTCCGACTATTGTCAATGAGGAAAAAAAAGAGCGAGATTAAATGAAAACAAAGGCGTACTAAAATATTTTCAGCCACACAATAAATAATTGTAATGTTACAAGATAGAGTAGTAAGGTCTGAAGCAAACATGGGGCTTGAATTCATGACTGTGATATCCACGGTCCCATTTGGTCATAGGAAAACGTTACACTAAGAATAGAAAAATGGACTGTAAAAAATCCATGGTTCATCTACTGAGACTGGCATATCAATTAGGATTGTGAATAAGAGTGTAATTGAAAGCAACAGGAGCAGAAAGAAGCGGAAATTCATCAAGGCAAGCATGGAAAAGCACAAATGAGTTCCGAGCGAAACACTGTGAGCCTCTCCCCTATTCTTCTGCTTTGTCTTTGGGCGAAGAACAGAGCCACGCAATCTCCCGGTTACCATTACTAAACAATGAAATCAGCAACCAAACACCTATTTGCCTTCTGTAGTTTCCTTCAGGAATTCTAAGGGGTGCTAATTATTTTAGGGGGGGAATAAAAATAAATAACTCCTGGACTGTTTCTCCTTCCAGCCACGGTAAATTCATAAACTAAGTGTTAACAGCGAACATGGTGCTAAAGTTTGCAGCCTGAGGGCTCCAATAAGCGGTAAATTCAGTTTTTATAAAAGTGAGAAAACAGGAGATCGATCTGCAGCATTAACCAGTCACTGGTAGCTCATCACTCACAACCTGTTGAAGCAGCTCGCCACCTCTTAGTGCACTTATTTATTTATTTATTTATTTTGGGGGGGAAAAAAAGCGGAGAAACTTAAGTGGTGTTGAGGTCAGAGGTCGCCTCACTGGGAGTTTTACAGGCAGGTTTTATTGGGTGTGTTTTCGCTCTATGCCATGTCCTTGCTCGTGCTTGCCGAGCGGGAATGGCTAACCGGTGAGAAGCTCACTGGCCAGGAGCATCTGTCTCTCCACACACTCTTGTCTCCGCTGGCAAGCGAGCACCCTGGTGCAAGCCTGCCACACAATCATTGTACCACGGCTCCACTGTCACTAAATGGCACGTTCTCTCAGCCCCAGTCCTCTCTTTCCTAGGCACAGGCTTCTCCAGCTGCAGCCTAATTTCCTGTGACTTGCCTAATTACTGTAATTAAGGATTAATTGCCATTAATTATTCACACATAAGCTCATCGCAAATCATGGGGTAAATGTCTTATGAAAGCTGCCATACAAGCCATGTATAAACACACTAGGATGCTCCAGGCTGCTGAATCGATCACTCAGCCCTCCAGCAAATCTCCACGCCACACTTAGGAAAACAGCGATAACTCTCCCCAAAATCAACAGCCTATCCAGGTGATGGAGGAATCAATTCACATGCTTTATTCGCCTCAGCTACATCCAGCTATTTCCAAAAAGGGCTTCCAGAATCTCAAAGACACCAAAGCAGACAGAGAAAAATGTCTAGTGAAATGTCTAGCGTGTAAACAATAACTTTTGATATAAAAGGTATGATGTCTCCAAACGGGATGGAGATAAGGGAAGGAAATTAAGCTGTGTGAGGGATAAAGATAAGTAAAGGTTAATTCCAACTTTAATCTACCGCTGTCATCTTCTCCCTGATGTCAACAGCATGAGAAGCAGTCTATCCTATCTGCTATCACAGTATAGAGGTGAGGGGACATGGAACTCGGGTGAAAAAATTTACACCAATCTGTCACGATTAAGGCTCATCCCTGAAAAACTGGTAAGAAATCTATAGATGCGGCACATTATTTTTCATCGCTTTTTGAGTTTCCGGAAGTCCGCTGAGCACTGAGAGATGGGTTTTGGGTCAAGGAGAAACGCGTTCTTGTCCCCGTTTGGGAAAATGTGTTCTTCCTTACAGCGGAGTGGCTGGTGAGGTCTGAGCCTGGAATGGGCCGGCTTTTGGTGGAAGAGGAACTAAGACACGGCGCAGACAAATATTTACACTCACCAGCGCAATTCCCAAGCACTTTTTGAGGCAATAGTTTTTAAAGCTCCGGGTTCATAAAATCATAATAATGGCTATAATGTAAATCTGCTCAGTGAGAAATGTCTTCCAAGGGGCCGCATGAAAACAGTATTTAAGATCAGACACTTTTACAAGGCTTTAAATCAGCAGTTTGGCCCAAGTCTTCTATGTGTTGAAAGAGGGGAAAAAAAAGAACATGTAAACTGTCTAGTTCTTAACGCTGGGTCTGCAAGACCTCACAGCGACGCAACAAACTCCGTTATGATATACAAGACTGACAATTATTTTTCTGAATCCTGGAGTGGTGTCTCCAAAGCCGCCGCTTCCACAGTGACACCAAATCTGGCGCCCTGGGTCTTTTCTCTGTAAACACCCGTCACTGAGCAAGGGGGCGGGGCCGGAGGTGGAGGGGAAGAGAGGGCACTAATTGTTAGGCTAAAGGCAGCTGTGGCAGATTAATGCAGGAAACATTTTCATTTGGGCACATAAGTTTGTGTGTCTGATTTAAACATTTATGTTAATGGACCTTCTGGCAGCTCTTTAATGCTTTACACACTCTTGTAAACAACTTCTTTGCAAATCCATCATTTGGCCATCCCACATCCTTGCAAAACCCAAGCCGCACAGGAAGAGGGAACAGATAACACCATTCCACATCAAGACAAGGGGATAACAAGACTTGAGACATACCGAGGCGGCTTGAGCCAATGCTGGCAGAATTTCCCCCGATCAGCATTATTGCAGCCAGAGTTTAATTTATAGAGCTGAGCCAGTCCTGTTTTATGCGTTTGCTAGATTAATGTGCGGAGCCATACTTTTTTACTGCTGTGGTCTTTGATCAAGTTCAATTTATTGGGATTAACCTGAGGTTCAAGCGCGGTCTATGATCCATTTCGACTCATTAGAAGAAGCCTCTATTTTCTCCACCTGTGATTGAGTTTCCAGTCCTTCTAATTAAACACAAGCATAAACTGTCAAATCTATCTTCCAATTGTGATGCTTCTCTAATGACCCCTCAGTAAGACATGTTTAGTTCTACTTATAGTGAAGTTAGTTTCATACCTTGAGGACTTGACAATGTCCTCCTTCAACAAGTACGTGTTAATTGATACCTAAGCAGTGCACTGCCATGGCAAACGCTATTGTTCACTGATAAAGGAAGTGCGTGAGCGTACTGTGGTGTTAATATAGGGACGTGTTGTGCAGTCAACGTGTCACTGCACAGTGTGTCGGCATGTTGAGTTACAAGACCCCACAGCCTGTGCAACTATCTGTGGACCCTTCTGCCCCCACACATTTCACACTCCCACCTCCCTCTGCGTGTCACCTCCCAACACGCACATGCATCATTGCGTCATTGATGCTTAATTGATACTTCCCTATTTATTGTCACCTTCCGTCTTTGTCAGCTGGCTTAGTTCTCCGTGTCGCTTTGCATTTATGGACTCCCGACTGCCTTGATCTCGGTAATTAGAGTTTATGTGCTAATTGGTGTAAATACAAAGATGGGAGTTGCAGGCGAACATTTCACGCTACAGCTATAAATTGTGGCTCCGGTAAGTGTGGGTTGTGGTGCTGAAAGGACAGCAGAGAAACTGACATTTCTGCCACTTGCCTCTTCCTTAAATTAAACATCCAATTCAAGCTACGACAGCGAGCTCGAAAAAATATTTAGCCAACTAACACATTTTTCAGTCTAATGCTTCTACCTCTGGATGCCAAATGACACGGTGACTTATGAGGTTAAAACCGGTCAGCTTCAATATGAGGGCATTTTTTATCTATGTGTCCTGCATCAGATGACAAGATGGCTCTGTATTTTCGAGGTCCCACATCTGAACTTGACCTGAACTCCCATTTTAAATTTATTCAGATTCTGACCAAGCAATTACTTTCGTAAGTCTGCAAACCAAAAATATCACAAGCATCGTTCCATCTTTCTGAGAAAATGTGTCCTCTACCTCCTCCTTGGCAGGAACACACTTCTACACTAAATAAATCTTGCGTTACAGCCGATTACACTCTGCAGAATTCTCAATGGGATATGATGAAATGCAAATAAACTTTTGCACTGATGCAAAAAAATCTAAGAATAAGATACAAAAATAAGATAAAATAAGATTCCTCTTCTTCTTCTTCTTCTTCTTATTATTATCATTCGTAGTAGTAGTAGTAGTAGTAAAACATTTCAGTTTAGCCTAGAAGCTCTCTGTTGATCACCATCTAATTCTCCTTGACTTTTCTTTACCAACTCGTCTCCCAGAATGATGAGCACAACATTTCCACTACTAAAGCTACTTTGATGAAAACAAAATAAGAGTAGGCCCTCGGACACATAAATATACTGTATGGGAGAGTGAGGGCACATCTGCACCTGGTTCACTAAGCGTGAGTAATCGCACCTTTGCAACACAAATGATGACCAAACACTTATGCATCTAGCAAGCAAAATTTGTTCACTGTATTGATTATTAGTAAAAAGTATGATCTTTTCAAAATGAACATCAGTGAGCATAATTGTGGGAAGTGAATGAAAACTGCAATCATGAACACTGATTCACTCCAATAAATGCCAAAACTGTACCTGGAATAGCCAATACAGGTGGTTAACATTTCATAAATTTACTTAATAGTGCATTGAACAGTTTATGTACTTATATTAATATTGCGGAAACCAGCCAATAAGTGAAAACAGACGAATGAGTCAACACTCATCCATCATTTTAACTGTTATCTAGCCTCATACTGGAGGTGCAGAAGAAAACAATATAGCTAAAAAGAACTAAAAGAGGATAGACAGCAAGTGCTTTCATGGAGGTAATGGTGCTCAACAGCAGAGGTGCTGTATGTCTGCTTGAAAGAAAAAAAATATCAGTGGCATATCAGTTTAATCTGTCTTGATGCTTAAAGTGACTAGATCATTTGACAGCCAAAATGATGAGTATAAAGCCACAACATCAAAAAGCAGCTTCTCTGCGTGAGTCATCCTATCGGTATACGCTAAATTAAAACTATTACAATACATTTCTAAAGCCATCTGCTTAAAAATGCTAAACTTCACTAAAATTTCCAACAGACACAATTATGCAGATATCAAGCAGCAAACTTTTGCACTGATTAAAAAATTGCGGCTCGAGCATGTGCTTTTCACATGCAAACACACAGATGGATGTTTCTTTCCCCCCCTTTTCATTTTCAACTTGGTTCTTTTTAAACTCTGTGTTGTCAGCAGATGTCCTTCTAACGGAGACAAAGAAAATGAGAGGGGGCTGGATATCATCAGCATAGAAATGAGCCTCCTCTCGCTGGCCCTTCTAAGGCACAGCCACAGCACCGCTCCAGCCACTGCACTACCTTTTCAACTTGCAAATGACAGTGTCACCAAATGCTATCCTTCCATCAATCAAGTCGGGGGGGTCATGAATATACAAAAGGCAAAGCGGAGACTGGCTGCCTCCCGCCGCTCTACTTGGCCCAATTATACAGGCTCAGCTTTCTCCTCTGAGCTTCCACTTTTTTGTTTCAGTCTAAAGGGTACAGTCCTCGGCAGCCCCAGGCTTAATCAAGGTAGGTCACGCATACTGGACCCCTCAAGTGGACTGCAAATGCAAGTTAAATGTGGACACCAAATGTCATCTTTCTTTTACATCATTACTGCTAGGGGGCAAAGACAGCAGGGGTCAGTTCCGCACCCCTTTTTTTTCCATGCACACTCTGCCACATCCCATGTTCTGAAGTCCTCCTCTTTCCCCGAGCACAAGACCAGACCAGCAAGCCACTGCAGACCCCCTCCTCTCTCTCCCAGAGCCGCTCTGAGGCAGCCTGCTTGCCCCTTTCTTTACCCCAGCTGTCAGATCTTACTAGTGAATTAGCATTCTAACGGATACGCCTCAACCCAGGGATGAATTAGCGCGCAGGAGTAACTAATGACCTCCCTGCTGAAAGTGGACCCAATAGTCAATGGCACAGCTGATCAATACTGCAGCTTCAGCTCGGCTTACCCTTTCTTCTCTCTTTTTTAAGCTTTCGCCGAAATCATTTCACAGCCGAAGAAGGCGCCCAAAAAACGAGACCGCGTCACCCATGCGACTGTACACCCCGACAGGAGACGGGCGCCAAACGCGTCAATACGGTTGAATGGTGAAAGCTGAACACAAAGCGCATTGGTCAATAGCATCTCTTTGTTGGGAATTCATTATGCTAGATGGAAAATGTAAACAAGACAATCCATGTGTTAATGTAAGTAATGTTACCTGATAGCATCAATCAGCGAAAGCAGCGATTGTGTTCTTGTTCTGCGGTGACAAATTGTTGTGTAAGCTGACTAATCAATCATCTCGTAAAAACTGATGATTCTAATTGTCTATGATGAGTGTGGCGCTGATGCAAAGGTTAAGGGATTTCGTTCCGTTGAAAGCAGGCCGGCGGAGTGAATGCTGCATGAATTTGTCACATTAAAGTGTTGCACTGATGAAGTAGGAGTGAATGGTCCTCACCTTCTTATCTGAACACTTACACTGACTACTTTATGAAGATCTACCACCACCAAACTCAATATAATCAGCCGCCTCTGTCTGGGAAAGAGGAGCCAATGACAGGGTACTGTAAAAGCATGAAAAGAGGTGGCTGTCAATTTTGTTTATCGGTATTAAGACCTTCTGAAAAACAAAAACTCCACAGATACCTGGTAAAATATGTTGAGTCTGAAATAGATGTGACAAGCTGTTTTGGATGGGCTTTGATCAGCTTTTTTGATGTGTTAATGTGTCAGCGGAGGCGCCGTAATCAAGCCACAGTAAGTCTCACAGGAGTGTGAGAAAGGAGAGGGTTAATACAGGCCTACGGCTGAGAAAATAAATTACTCTAAATATGTAAGTGGACGTTGGAATGGGCCCTGTAAGAGCAGAGTGGGTTTGGGTAAACCAACAGTCTGTCTGCAGTAATTTATAGACAGCTATGATAAATACTATTTGTCCATGACAGTCACATGAAATAATAAACCATGGCTGGCTATAAACATTACTAAATCCTGACACTATTGATTTATAATGTCTAACAGTGACATCAAACCAAACAACTGACAGAAACAATGCCAGGGCTTTAGGAGCAGTTTGTCAACTATTAATTCTGTCAAAAGGGGTTTCGCTCTAAGCTGAGAGAGCTTGTCTTGCAGTTGTCAATCCCTCTGCTGGAAATGACTGCAGCACGTCCGCGGGTAAGGGCCCTAGGCACTGCTCCGTTAGCCCTAATTACCCCCATCTCTGCTTTGGCAACGACAAGACCAGCCCCTATTTAAAATGCATGTTAATTATGCAAATTATTAATTGGGCTGGTGCTTGAGGATTTGTGTTTATGCCCGGATTACAGTTAATAACTGTATCAAGCTACGTTTTAAGCCTGACCTATGACAAGTAATGCTGAGGTGCTGAAAGGGATATTTTCCAATACATTACCCTCTCTTCTCTTCCAAGTCCATTCCCCATTTCAGGAGACTGAATAAATGACACACAGATCCTCCAGCCTCGTAAAGAAAACACAGCCTATGGTTTGGATCTGCACCACTGTGGCGTGATGCATTGTTGCAAAGGTTTTTGCGGGAATAAGGTTATATTTGCTGGTGACTACTGAGTATGCATGCACGCGCACACACACACACACAAACACACTTACAAGCACACATACGCACACAGTGGAGGGGTCCTATTTCATGGCTATGCAGGATTAGCTGTCAGGCTAATTGCACACACCTGTGATGGGGACCACACATGCTCTGTCACCACCTGCCAACAGTCTGACTGCAGGCTGCACTCTGTGATCACCCAGTCGCCATCAAGTTCAAGCAGGGATTTCATAAACGTGCACCCAAACGTCTTGCGTCCCGCACCAATCTGAAAGCTCTCGAAACACCATATCGTAACCGTATTTGTGCATTTTTTCACAAGTCCTTTGTCAATACACCGATTGTGATGGAAAACCGTGACTCTGACTCAAGGAAAACCTGTGATGACATGTCATGGAAGGTGGGCAGGTAGGGGGTGGGCATGGCTCTCCAGAAAAACAAAAAGTATCAGATGAAAGGAAAAAAATGGCTCTTCAAGGATAAAAGGTTGCCGACACCTGCACCGGTGTATCATACCCACATACTGTTCCCTTCTCGAATTCCTTCTTATGTGCTATGAACTCTTTAAGGCCAATCTCGTGTTGCAACTGAGGTCTGTACTGATGCAATAAATATTTAATAATTTGAATTCCGCTCAAGAGCTTGACTCGTGTGTCATAGTTTGTCTGTTTGCGACTGTGGGTTCAGTATGGATTTGCCTCAGCTCCACACACTGCTCTAGATCCTGCCTGAGCTTGCCAAGCCTTTGGGAGCTCGGGGAGTGCTCCCTGGATGAGGTTAAGCTTGATTTTGTGTGCAGACAGTCATGCATGAATGAGAAACTGCTACACAATACCCAAGAGGTATGAAAGGAATATCAGCAGGCAAAACCTTGGCATTAGAAGACTAGATAAACATTTCATTTAGTCTTCATTTTTTTTTTTTTTCCTGGGGGGCAATTTTCTCTTCTTCATTTTTTTTTGTTTTTTTTTTTTGCAGGTCAAGACCCAATGCATAGACATTTAACCCTGTGATCTGAGAACAGAACAGTGATCAGGTGGTCCAGAAGGAAAAGAGTATACTGTCAAAAAATGTGGAGATATTTTTGACAGAAAACTGGCTCTTGATGTAATAGAAAAACATGGCAAGGCGGCGAGATTGCTAAAATGTTTTCAAGGATTATAAGGTGCAAAAACCAAAAAAGCACAGATATACTGATAGACGAGGGAACCTTTTTTAGCCTGCCTAATTTTGGCTAATTTCATAAATGTTGGCCAATTCACTTTCGCTTATTACCAAAAGTCTCAGCTATATCACAGGCTGCCTTAAATGTATCCCAAACCCTATTAGATTTCCACACTAGCTAGCTAAAATGACTAACATTAGTGTGTTTATCTCTTCTCCTCATTTCTGCCCCTTTTCATTCAAAATATTTGCACAGCATCCTTTATATATATTTTTTTCATTAGGAAGCACTTTTCATAAAATCAGACACAGTTTATGATTAAACGGTAAGCAGATGGCAAAGGGGAGTCAGGCCCTGTGTCAGCCAGTCAGCAGTCTTTCCAGCTCCTGCCACGACCGAAATGGTTAAAGGCGCATTAAGCTGTTTTGCTCAATGGCCCTTGACCAATATAAAGAAGTACTGAGATAGCATGTTCTGATTTACACCCTGTGACGACATTATGAATGCATGCGGGCACATGCATGAACACCAACAAATAGTTACTGACAGACAAATGAATGAAATGAATAAATGTAAAAAAACAGATACATACATACATAGACACATAGATACCACAGTTTTAAAACAAACATAATCTGTGAGAGTAATGTTATAAACCTGATAAAAGACAAAATCCATACCACAGCAAACACTCTTGCCATTTTTTTTTTTTTCAACCGAGCCTTTTGTTTGTTGGATTTAAATTATAGCTTGATTAAAGTCTAAGAGCGGGCTACAGTAAATCCTGTGTGAATGTTTGCTGCAGTTCCTCTAAAATGGGAAATATTGATCAGTATGATTTCCCTGGGTACTAGGGAGCTGTGGAGGAAGAGTGAGAGACATTATTTAAGGGACATGGAGCCTAAGTTAAAAAAAAAAAAAAAAAAAAAAAAAAGAAGGTTTGAGGCA
>OMLB01041086.1:7859-20777 GCA_900302555.1 Myripristis jacobus
AGGGTGAATGCCTGAAATCTGTGTGGTGTTAGTAAATGACTAAGACTCTCCCTGCTTTAACAACATCTCTCGGTGACTCACTCTCTTCCAGTGTCTCAAATTAATTTTTTGGCTCACCTGCCAAGAGCTTGTAAACTTCATAAATTACAGGCCAAGACTAACTTTCAGCAGCCAAAATAATTAATATGCATATCTTATAAAAACATACCACCTTGGAGATAAAAAAAATATATATATAGAGACAGATGCCACCATTTGCCAGTGTTGTTTTGTGTATAGAATCAGGTATCATGTGAAACAGTCAGTAAAAACACAAACAGATGTTGAGTTGTAATTGAAAAGCTGTTCACTTAATTAAAGTGTATCTTTTTCTGACTGTTGTTATTCTCTGTTTTTTAGGCCGCACATGTCACATATGTCTTCACATTGGAATAACATCAAGCTTTAACTGGTTAAGTTATCTAGTTTACATGGACTTTAGATGGTGTATCTATGATGTTTAGATGATGCTGCTTTTTGTAGAGCAGCATAACAGGCAGGTAGGCGACTGATTCAAATAGTAATTGTTATTTTTTTCAATTTATTCATGGTCATAGAGGCTTTTTTCTCAAACAGTTACCAACCAAAATGGTAGGTGATTGATTTTTTGGTGCTTGCTAGGTGTTAGTTAGCCTTGACTCAACTCCATACTGTCCAAGTGGAGCCTCTCACTGGATTACAATAGAAAACTATGATTGTGTAAAGCAGGAGCTGGGTATTAGAGTGCGGATCAGGCTGCATATTTTTGTGAGAACCCAACCCAAGCCCGAGATTTTGCTTCGTCCATCCCTAGGTCACATTTACCGCCTGAAATATCCTATGTGTTGCTTTCAGTGGCGTCACGTAAACTCCAGCACTACACAGGAAGTTGGTAGGTCCATCATTTCTCACTAAAATAATGCCAGTGTGAACTCAACCTGAACCCAAACATGATTTCTAAATTTTTATCCGAAGCATCATTCCCACAATCTACTGCCTATGTGAAACCTTAAAGGAACAGTAAACTAAAATATGTAATCATATCATCATCATCAATATTTTCATTGTCATCTTTGGGTGCAGAAAAAAAACAAAACAAAACAAAACAGCAAGAATCTGAATCCCTTTCAATGCAGAAAGAGTCCTATGCGCCGATTCCTCCTGACTCAACCAGTGGTGTTGTTGGCTTGACTCATTTTAAGCCACTTTCACAGGAGAAGCTATTTTTATCAAGCGAGCTCTACAGCAGTGTAAGCCATGAGAGCATTTGCTAACATATTGTTGCAATGCAAGTAGGATAGTTGTTGTTTTTTTTTTTAATACCCAACAAGTGGATGATGAAGGCAGTGCTCAAGCATGGCACTTAAAAAGACAATCCATGTGCTTGACTGGGTTTAGCATCCCTTCGAAGCAGCGTCTTGATAGTGCGGTAAAGATGGCTGCCACAGATTGCCAAGTGAAAAGTGGCAAGGTGCTTACAGTACTAAAGCCGAGCCAGCTAATATCTAATGTATTGGCGCTGATTCCTTAGGTCAGCAAGTCAACCCAGTTTTAGTGCAGAGGAAGACACGAGTCATTGGATTAATTACATTGGAGGACACACATGTCCAAGTCAATGAGGCTGATTAACTTACATGTGATCAATACACATTTACAAACAACATGCCAATCTGCTGACCCTGGTACAATGTTTGAAAAACTGCCTGCAGCCTGAGGATTGCTCAAACATGCAGCATACATGTTTACTTGGAGACCACCGTTCCTTTTTGAGGTCTTTGCATAATGAATATGAAAGGCCTGTCATGAGAAAGGCACTGCATGCGGCCGTGTATAGGTCATGAATTGTTAAACGGAGGTGATTCTGCAAAGTCAACAAGACGGGGATGTAATATAAAAAAACATTACAGCAACATACTGTGCCAAGCCAGCTTAACTGCTGGTTGAATGTCCAAAATAGACTCTAATATAGGCAACTGTTTGAGTTAGTGGTGTCATTGGTGTTATCAAAACAATATTGTACCATCCACAATAACTCAATTCTTCTTTTTTTGGTTTGGCAACAGATTGGGAAGTAGGGGTTGGTGTGGGTTAAATAATAGGAGGTTTAATGGATGCAATTTTGTTTTTGAAATGCTGAAAAATATATCATATAGCCCGAAAACTTCTAGTGTACTGTATGATTGTAGTTCAAGGCAGAGCTATGCACTAAATATACATGTTTAGTGCTACAGATTCTCAGAGGAGAAGCCTGTATCTGAGCAGAAATGAAAATACAGCACGGGATGTGGTTGAAAAGACCCTATCATGCTGCAGCACAGATGGACGTCCCACATGAAGAATTAATGCACAGTGTTGGTGAAGGGTTGACTCATATGGCACCTCTACATGCATTCTCACTGTATTAAACGGACTTATGAGGCAACTTGTAAAAGTTTAACGTAGCGGTCGGCTTGCAGAGTATCTTTTACTGTTGGAGACACAAACACTCCCCTGGCAGAGTTTATGGATTGCTATAATCCATTTATCAACGAAAAGAGCAGCTCTCCTCGGAAAGAGATGGCCTTTAATAGTAGTATGCAGCCCTAATATATATTAAAGGAGCACAGATCTTGGATATATACAGTGTTTGTGTGTGTGTGTGTGTGTGTGTGTGTCTCATTGACATAAGAAGAGTTTGTTTCCAAAATAAGGCAAAATTATTTAGAAAATGTGACAGATGCTCTTTTCTTATTCTGTTTTGTCACTCCCATCCCTTTTATTTCTTATTTCTGTTGTTTCTTATTTCTGTTTACCTCCCTCATCTGAATGCTGTGGCGCTGCTGCTGATTTCTCTCGATTGTCTATATTAACCACTTGTTAGAGTCTCTTTTCAAAGGTGCAGCATAAATAAAGTGGCACCACGCGCTGTTCCTGATGAGTCTTGCCTCTGCTTCAGTCTGTTCGCAGTTCTCCAGAGGAGTCTATGCCATTTTTGGATTCTACGACAAGAAGTCTGTAAACACCATCACGTCGTTCTGCGGGACCCTGCACGTCTCCTTCATTACGCCCAGCTTCCCGCTGGATGGGACTCAGCAGTTCATCATCCAGATGAGGCCCGATATCAAGGGGCCGCTGCTCAGCCTCATCGAATACTACAAGTGGGACAAGTTTGCCTACCTGTACGACAGCGATCGAGGTAAGACCTGGACACACAAACAACTCCTTTTCCCCAAAACGCCTCTCCACAGTTGATTACCCATTTTATTTCTAATACTATCACCCGTTATTAAAACACAGTTTTACAAACACTGTCTGGAACCACTGTCTCACTTTTTGATTGGGCAAAGTGGTGCCTCATGATGTGTTGCGCTTGGACGGTAGATTGGGAGAGAATGACATTTGTCACAGTCTGACGGGTGCAGCCACAGTAGCAAGAACAGACAACCATGTCCACTTTGATGAAATCACATTATTTTAATATTTAATACTGCATCAGCCATGGCCCTTTTGTTAACATAATGGAATTGAGACACTGGGAATATAGAGAGAAGGACTTTACTTTATGTAAATGAAAGGTTGCATTAAAACTTTTTTTTTTTTTTTAATTACCAGACCGAGATATTACAGTGTGCATGTAATCAGTGCATAACAGTGATACAAATGCAGACTGTATACAAAGCAAGTAGTGCAAAATATGTAAAGGGCATTGTGGTCCATGACAAACAACTTGTCACATACAATCAGCTATGGCCACTGCACTTCCTGTGTTTGAGCCTGTTTTTATGTCGGCTGACATAGAGGTGATGCAGCCCGCAGCGCACTTCCATCCTGTTTTGCATAGAAGCTTGTTTTGTTCGCTTTTATCTGTGTAAGATATAAACACACAGGACATTGAAAAGGTTGTTGCCATGGGCTTCACGGCTCATTCGCTGTGTATTCAGTCTTATATAAATGCACTGATATGAAGGCACAATAAGGCGGCTCACAGAAGAAAATGACACTCGATTCTAGAAAATCTTGGAGACAAGTTGATTAGCACTGGAAACAAGTGGCTTAATCTCAAGTGGGATTATGTTTGAGAGAAACAAGATTTTAAGATTGAATATGACACAAAATAACTTGTTTTTTTTTTTTTTCTCAGCATACTCCTATGGATTGACAAACAAGAAATGTTGTGGTAGCCCTTCAAGAAATCGATTTTAATACATTTATCCTGTGTTAGTCACACAGACAATTATTATTATTATTTTTAATATTATGCAGTGGTACTAAATTGGAATATTGAAATCCAAATCTCTGGTGACTTTCAGTTTATTAGTTGCCAGACTGTATAAGTCCTGAGGGCTGAAAAGACAGCAAAACTTTCTGGATAATTCCTCTTGGGGATGGCACCAAGCTGCAGAAATAGTTTCACAATCATCCAATGAAAATGAGCGCTCTAACAAGTACAGTATGTAAAGAGAGGCTTATTGCAAAATGCAAAGCGACCCTTTGATAATTAAAAATCCTAACCTTATCTTATGAAGTCAGTATAGTGCTTTGTCAAAAGGAAAGACTATAGTTCACAAACTGGAGCAGGTCATTTCAGTGTTTTTAACTACAACACAGCCATAAAAGGGTCTTCCGTTGAGATTTGAAAGTCTCTGCTGCATGTGCCGTATATGCCTGTTGTAAAATTTATTTATCCAAAGGTTTGTCGAGCATGCATGTTCTTTTTCAGCACTTTCAAATTGCCACTCACATCCACACCTGGGAGCTGCCCAGTCTTGTGCTGCTGACTTCTGGGTTAATGGTGGCTGTTGAGAAAGGAAACGGCAGCCCGCCCTGTTCTATGTAGGAAACAAAAACAGTTTAAATAGAAAAACACGAGCTGCACATTAGCACGTCACAAACTGAACATCTCATCGGGCAGATTTAATGTCAAATTCCACCGTTCCGCGTCAGCGTCACACGGCTGCCTGTTTCCAGCTGTGTCTCCTTCCCATAATCCTTTTGTTGAGAAGGAACTAATTCTCCCACTCTCCATGCACACAGCACATATTTCCAATTTTAGACACTGTACTAATTTCGCAAGAAGAAGCTCCTCTGGAGACAGTGTAAAACCAAGTTAAGTTTGTATATGGAACGCACAATGCAAAATAAGGGGTTACAACAGGGAAACAGCATACAGGAGTAAAAAAAAAAAAGAGATACAGATGAGAAAACAGATTTTGGTAAAGGTGCAGCACACTGTTTTCCTGTTTTAAAATGTTGACTAGTTGGCTGACTGGCTTTACATGGACATTTGCTGGAAGGGCTCAAGTCAGAAAACATAAAATGGCACCCAAAATTCTTGAAAACACACAGAAATTGGGGAAATCGCCAACGGTCTGAAAATGAACAAATCTTAGTCGATGTGCTCGCTGAATAAAGGCCACGATGTCCTTGATCATAAATGGCTCTCTCCTTTGAAGGGATGTGTGAAAGCGTTGCATGCAGAGATGAAGTTTCATTGTGCTGAGCTTGCTCACCTGTAATTGCCATCTTGGATAAGATCAAGGAGCGAGCCTGATTTTATGAGAAGCAGAAGAAGAAGAAAAATGATCCGCCCTCACACAATATACTCAGGCGTACTTCATTTCCACATTCTTTCTATTTTTAATTATTTTTTATCAATATTTCCTTTATATTCAGCGCAGATAAAAACTGAACATGAAATAAGCTGAACTTTTTTTTTTTTTCCCATTTTTGTCTCTGATTCTCTGTCATGCCGGTTTTACGCACAAGATCGCTTTATTAGACTGATAATTGCAGTGTTTTATTTTTAGTTTTTCCTCTCAGAGCTTTATGAAAAGCTGACAAGATCTGGCTAACATCTAGCAGGTTTTAGAAAGGGTGTCTGATTACCGCCCAGCGTGGATCCTTAAAATGGCAGCTGAGTGCTAGGAGTCATGGTGGTGTAAAGATTATTTTTATACAGTGTAAAGCTTAAAGAATACCCGATAGCTGCCTCGTGCATTATCTCATTTTGCTGTGTCATAACTCGTTTTGCTGTGTCATCTTCGAACTGTGATTCAGCCGTCGAGGACAATGCAATCTCTTGCAGCGCTTTTGGCACCATCCAGCTCTGTGCGATACAAATGAAAAGGAAAATCTCTTCCCGCAGATAGAGCCCCATTCTATTTTAATATCATTACGGCGATGAAATACTAGAATTAAGACCTCAAGAGTTTCCATTTACCTCGTAATAAAAGGGAAGCGACAGCGGGTTATAGGTTTTCTCACTAAAATCAACGCTCGCCTTTAACGTTTCTTATTTTTCATTTTTCATTTAAGAGGACAAAAATCACTACAGTTATTATTTACATTTTCACAAGTGAAAAGGGGGAGTTTTTATCGTTTCCAAGCAGAATTTAAGTTCCAGAGAGCACTGGAGTGATGAATGCCTAAGGGTGGTTGGCCAAAATCTTCAAATAATACTCTGGCTTAAGGTAATGGGAAGCGAATCTGTTCAGGAAAGTGGGATTGCTACTGTCTATAGGCTTGTGTTTAGCCCCGAATGCAGTGTGTAACGTCAATGGCTTAGGAGGGATTTGGTGTATTTCTGCTCTGTATTACCTCTGTCTCTCCATTGTTGCTCATCACCTAAACTCTCCCTCTGCTGCACCTCCCTCCCACACACTCGCTCTGTTCTTTTTTCCCTCTCTGTCTTTGTGTTCCCCCACTCTCTCTCCCCACCTCATCTTTGGTCGCACTGTCCCACCCTCCCAGCCGCCCACCCACCCATTTCTCCTCCGTCTTGTCTCTGTCCGCCCTCCCCTTTCCGCTCTCCCTCTCATCTCCCAGTCTTCCCGGCCATTAGGAAATCTCCCCGGTCAGGCGGGCTCTGACCGACGGCGGGATCAAGCATTCTTCTCTCGATTGTAGCGCAGGTTTCAACCATCTGTTTCACAATGTCCAAATGCTAATGCTAGCACTGACACCCAGTCCCCGTGTTGGCGGTGGCACTAAAGGGCCCGCTGTGCATATTTCATCATTGCATGGCTCCGTCTAATTAGGTCAGAGAGAACCACTCATTCCCATGGCAACCGATGTGTGGCTCTTGTGTGGGTGTGTGTGTGTGTGTGAGAGAGAGAGAGAGAGGGTGATGGCAAGCGAGTGTCTGAGTGAGTTGGTAAATGATTCAAGGACGTGTGTGTGGGTGTGCGTGAATCAAAGTGGGAGAGAATGAGAGAAGGCAATGGAGTCGCCATTGGTTAATATGCAGTCAATTAGCATGTTGAGACTAATGGATAAACAGACACCGCCAGTGTAGGGAGTGGATGTATACACAATGGGGTGATATAGGCACTGATGTGTGCCTCTGACTCATTAAATACAATTATTCCAAGTCACATTTCTAGAATAATGTGTTTGCATCAAATGTCTGATTGCTAGTATCTGTGCCTAAGTAACATTTTCTCTGCCCCGCTTCACAAAGAGAACATCATGTTTCCGCAGGGAGTTGTCAGGGGTGCCGATCAATACCAAGGATTCAGTAATTATTTGGCTGCTGCTGAGATTTCAGGCTTTTGAAACTGGCCTCTGGCCCAGAGTCTGTTGTGGAACCAATACTGTCCACCCACTGGACCAAATTTCTATGCCTACATGCGTACATTCAATGTACATGAGATACTGTAATCAACTTTATTATTCTATATTATTCAAATAGCCTTGCTCTGCTTTCCTAGAAAAAAAAATCAATAACTGGAGTATTAGCCCGTTTTCTTGCTTTCTTACTTGAATTGAAAGTTTTTGTGGTAATTCATGTGTTGTGGGTGTTGTATAACCTTCGGGGCCTTGAGACCTGTTAAAAGCCGTTTACGTAAATTCTAAAATTCATGGGCATCAGCTGAGAAAATGAGCACTCTTCCCCTCATTTCCATGAAACTTCGTTTTTGCAGATACGTGTAGTTTGTCCGACGAGAGCCCTAGAGGCAATCACTATCTCATTCGGATGCCCAGGACCTGCAGTAGTCTGCACACATCATTCAAAAATAAGCCTAACCACTTAGCAATTGCTGTAAGTGGTGCTTCATTTGGCATTATGCAGAAACTGGACGGCGTTTTTTGAACAGGTGAAATTTCCAGGGAAAGATATTTGGACTTTTAACACAGCGGGTGACTGGGGAAACAATGGCTTAAATCAAAGAGATTATACCTAATATGAAGCTGCCTATGCGGGTTGTGGATTGCCGGCTCTATGCATTATTTATAAGCCTATTCTTGCCTCATTTGAATAGGTTTGCATCATATTATGCATATGCTGATATATACATCCAGCCACCGAGACTTCTTTGATCAATGAGCAAGAAGTTTAACAATCAAGGCTGCAAGTGGCACCAGTGGAGGAGAGGAAATAATCTCCTCAGTGGGATGCAGGACGTTATGGTTTACTATTACTGGTGAATCACTGTTTTGATTAACCCTTTGCTCTGTCAAATGGCTGTAAAAGGAAGAGCGCTAAATCCTTCTCACCCTGCTTCTCGTCTCCTCGTTCGCCGCCCTGGGCTGGCCCGTTAAATCCAGGGTCATTCTGAGGTTAATTTAGGGTCAAATAATGTGTTTGCATTTCAGCACACTGGCAGGCCTGTGCTGGTTGAAAAGGAAAGCATACGGCTGGCTTCGAGCCAGGAAACAACATATGTCTCATTCTAAACAGCCCTGACGTGCCATTTTCATCCAAGGAGAATGCTCATCAGGAAACAGTCGGCAAGCAGTCGGTGAAGGAAGAAGCAGCAGCTAAATTCCTGCTTGAGTTTAGGATTCAAGTTAACAGCAGATTTTTTTTTATTATGGGGTTCACTGTACAGATAGATAATAATTTTAGTTTATACAGTATATATGAGCATGTAGGCCCTCTCATTAGGATTGTGTGTGTAGTGTTGCAATATAATATTTAGCTTAAAGCTCACTCACTGATGGCACAAAAATAAAAATATTGTACCTTATAATGGTACCTTATAACTTATTTAGTCATACTCATAGTTCAGCCATCTATATTTTAAAGGACTGAGTTGTGAAATCAACATCTAATTTAATGCCTAAAACTAAAACCTTATTTTTTAGATCCTCAGTTTTCATTACATTATGTACTTTGCAGTGACATTATGTACTTTGAAGTTACATTATGTACATTGCAGTGTACCAGGATGACATGACTCATTAAGTGCAAAGTGACAATTCTCTTAATGGTTCAACTTTAAGCGGCGCTTTATAGAGAAGCAACATTTACTCTAACATTTTGCTCTGGGCCCTGCATTATCTCCACTGGTAAATCAGTCCAAATTCCAATTATCTGGGCATCGATAAAACAGTCAACTTTAAGCAGCCCATAATGACCTTACTGTAATTATGATGTATAGTTCAGTCAGATAAAACCGCAAGCCACCATTTTCCGTGGCACCATCATAAAACCACCGGCCTGCTGCACGAAATTGATTACATCTGTAATTCACCTCACTGTAGCAAGGTAGAATGAAACACTCAACCCTTTTATCAAATCACTCTCCAACTGGTCTCTGCGGACCGGGGATCAATATTGGCAGAGATTCAGCTGTGAAACTAGATAGAGAGCATGATAGGAATTCAAGTTCAGACGGGCAGAGCCTTTGGCTGACCGCTCGTCTCACTGATGGACAGGTGCTGAGGAAAATCAGATCACAGAGACAGACCAGTTGTGTCTTTTCTTCACCGTGTCATATTGTTTTAATGCGTTTGGGGTGAAGCAGCGCACACGCCATCTGCGTAATCAGGGCACAATAACATAAATAAGCCAGTTCACAAGAGATTAATGCTTTACAACCATTGGTGCAAAAAAAAAAAAAGTTAAAATAGCACTAAAGCTACAACATCAAACTTTTCGCTTCAAGGAGTGTATTGTTAGATGGGCTCTCCTCCCCCTCGGCTGGTCAAGTTCGTGACTCATATTGATGAGCTGTCTACCTCGAAAATGTAAATAACTTGAGGTAACCTGCTTTCATCAAGGCAACACAGACACAGAAACACAGACAGTCTCAGTAGTGTCAGCGTTCAGTCCGTGCTTTTGAACAGGTCTTGTAATTTTAGATTAGATTTTATTGTACTGCTCTCTGCTACTATTTATTTGGGAGATTTAGGTACACACAGGCTCGCTGGGAGACACAGATAATTTATAATGCATCCTGTTTACGTGGTGCTATTTTAATGTGAGAGGAGTTGCATCTTACAGGTTTAAAAAAGCCGACCCTGTGGTTATTCTCACTGCTAACTGCAGGAACATTCTCCTGGAATAAATGATAACAGGTGCATCCAATTATTTGGTATTTACTGTTGACTGGACACTCACATTAATTCATTATTATGATCAAAGATCACTTAAATAAAAGTGCAATTAAGAAATGTAAAGTCACATGCAGTCATAAAACAAGATGAATAGCCAAACCACCCTCTACATAATGCTATGCTTGCAGAAATACTTCATGTAGATCAATCTCGTGGTTGTGCTTGTTAAAGGTTGTTAGAGCTGCACAGCTATATCAGCTATACTACTACTAGTGGCCTATGTGGGCCTCAAAGTGAATAAAATGTGAATACTTAAATGCAATACAAAAAATGGAAGCCTGTCCATATAAATGTACGCTGGTTCTTTGATTTCAAGATGTTTGTCAGATGCTAAGCGCGGTCTCGGCGTGTTTCTCCTCCAGGCCTGACGACGCTGCAGGTCGTTCTGGACACAGCAGCGGAGAGGAAGTGGCAGGTGACCGCCATCAACGTGGGGAACCTGAAGGACGAGAGGAAGGACGAGGCCTACCGCTCGCTGTTCCAAGACCTGGAGAACAAGAAGGAGAGGAGGGTGATCCTGGACTGTGAGCAGGATAAAGTGAAAGACATCATGGAGCAGGTGCAATGTTTTCGTCATTCTGATCCTGTTGTAATGCAACACGGCTTATTGCCCTGAGGGGAAATCAGTGACAATTTGATACGGCTGTAACACCATAGCAAGAAAAAAAAAAAAAAAACATCACATAGTGTCACAGAACAAGTTACACTGTGATTCAACCAAAATCCCCATTATATACACAGCAGCTTCAACATTTCAATCAAAAGCTTAAATAAGTTAAGAAATATTCAACTGTGTGATGATAGATAATAAAATAAATATATTAGGAACCTGTTTTTGTGAGATCAGGTATCAGGCTATAAGCACACCAGTGTAATTAATCACAAAGTGGCAGTCATTTCAGTCCACCCACAAACACTTGCATTAGTGATTTTAAGATGGTGAAGGCAGAATCTGATAGCAATTTGAAGCAATTATATTGAATTTAGCACACAAGATCACAGACAAAAGCAGGAGCGCATTCCAAAGTAATGTCATACAATATCTTGTGCTCGGTTCCCCTTTCCGAACAGAGAGGAGTGACGATAAACAGGAAAGAGTTAATTCTGCCTGATGTGGCTCTGCGCCTCCAGACAAATTGCCCACCTCGCCCCCCGCTTGCCACACATTTGTTAGAAGTGTTGGTGGAAGTCAGTGGGGTTAAAACCCGCGTCACGCACTGCAACCTCCAAGCAGCAATATCAAAAGCACAGCAGACGCTTCTGACGTTGCAGAAGTGGTGGATTTCAATACGAGGGCCTGCACTATCAGCAGAGCATAGCGCCAAAGTGTGAGTTGCTTTGTGGCTGCAGTGGTTTGTCAAACTGGGAGCTAAATATCTTAATGGTATCAGGTCAAAACAGCTTCACACCAGCTTTTTGAATATGAGTTTTGACCACACTGTAAAAATTTGGGAACTTTGGTGCTGGATTTTTTTTTTTCTTTCTGTAGGGACATGCAATAAAGATGTAGAGGACACTACAAAACAAAGAAACCTTGCTGGAAATTTGACTAATTTTGTCCTTCAGATTCTTACAACACAAAATAAAAGAGCCAGGGCTTTTTTGACTAAAATATTTTCCCATTTTCTGAATTGTGATTCCTACAGGGCAGCAGCTGAAATCTTGTGTATTTCATAGTAGAATAACGTCACGTGGATCCGTCCGTTCAGCAGATGGAGAGGGGCACCGTAACAATCGCACTAATTGTTCATTTAGACTGTAAACAAAACTGCAATTAAAGGCAAACGAGAGTCACATAAACGGGTTATTTATACCTCGCCTCTTGCCCACGGGAAAGGCTTTTATCGATTAGTATTTAAAGCATGCCGACGTCCATTTAAGCGAATGCCGAACGAAGCCAGCGTCTGCAGCCTCGGTGCCTTTTTTATCAGGGAATAACAGAATCCGTTCAGGTGGAAGTTCTTTGCTTCTTGTCAAAGACATTCACGCACGAGATACATGACATTATTATTCAAATCTGCTTCATGTAGCGGCGCTGACAAACGGAGGTGCCAGTCAAGCGGCGGGATTAGTTTCACGTGTGTCATTTATGTGAGGAACTGAAATGGTACATAGCTGAGATATTCCTGCTTTTTTTTTTTCTTTTCCAGTTACGCTGCTGATAAGGGAAGTGGATTTGGAATTGGATATCTCTGTCTAGCAGAATTCTGTGACTGTGAACCCCGCAGACGTTTTAATCCACTGATAATGGCCAGGATGGTCCAGCATGTTACGTTTGATAGTTACAAATTATGATGTATAAACTGGATGGTAGATATTTTTGTCATTTGGAAATGACACTTTTATGAAAAGTGTGGAATCACTTGTCAAAACCTTTAACTTTAACTTTAATTATCTTGCCACAAAACAGCTGGCCGAACATCAGTGACATGGTAGTCACGCATTATCGGCAAAGTAAAATTATTAAAAAGTCACATTTCTATCAGCTGCTTCTTCAGCTGCCTTGTTTGACTGTGGATTAAATATCAGCACCACTCAACTGGATCTTGTACTGTTTCTTATGCTATATCTTACACTGTA
>OMLB01041093.1:5384-23516 GCA_900302555.1 Myripristis jacobus
CCAGAAATTGTAAAAAAAAAAAAAAAAAACACCCTGGTATACGTCTGAGGCAAAGGTCCTCAACACCCAAAACAGGAACAATTTTTATGTTTTAAGAAGAGGCTGGACAAAAGCCAAAAACATCACGCTGTGAATGAGCGGTGAGTGTAGAAAGCATGACATCACAGCGAGAAAAACTGAGAAGCGTTCAAAACATCTGGCAGCTACGTATGGTTCAGCTTCTGACGACTGTCAAACAGATGGATGAACGGTTCACCTTTGGAGCTCAAAGTCATTAAAGTCATTAGCAAGTAATTATTAAATACCTAACCTTGCTCACCAGACACATTCTTCCAGGATACAGCGTTGCATGTGCCAAGTGTAATGTAGGCATTTCTGCTGAGGAGGAAAAGTCTAAAAGGCCAAGCATCTATCAGTATCGACTTTATCGACAGTTGTAATCTGATGTTTCATGGAGGCCTCCTTGGATGAAAGTCATTATTTTTTTTTAATATTCTCTACATCCTTTTAATGTGGAGAGTGTGGCATCAATCCATTTTTACTTGTAGGGTTCACTGTTTTCTGCTCCTGTTGATGGAGACCAATTTCTCTCTTGAGGAGGCTTTCAACACAGTGTATGTATAGAAAAAGAGGAAAAGACCACATGTGTTGGTATACTGTAGCGAAAGTTCAGTCTTTTCAAAACTTACTGCTGTGATAACTCTGTTTGGTGCCAATTTATAGCTAAAATCTAGGGGGTGCCGGTCAGTGTCGTGACAAGCTGGCCAGCGAGCTGTCTTACCTCTGCAGAAGTTCTGCTCATCTGCGGTGAACCCAGGGGTGCAGCGGTTAGTCCGGATGGTCTGGGAGAACCCGCCGCCAGATACACGGATCCCTGGGGTTTGAGGCCGGCTTGGAGGCACAGGAGGAACAGGGGGAACCGGGTCTGGCGGCACCGGCTGCTCGTCTCCATTACTGACATAGATCTGGGCATTCTGGGGGAGGCAGAGGTATCCGCCAAAGTGGTTGATGCACTTCATCCCTCCTTTACAGGCATCAACTACCAAGGCACACTCATCAATATCTAACACAGTGAGAGCAAAGAAAGAAAGAAAGAAAGGATGTGGAGATGGGCATTAGAAAGAACATTTCATGAATTTAACAGGGCATATACCCATTTTGTCAAATACATTAACAAATAATTCTCTGAACCTTAGATGGGAGTAGATGAAAAAATCAAATACAAAACTTATCAGGTATGAAAAGACCTCGAAAATGTAAAAACCAGTGCATACAACATTTATAACATGCATTTATTGTTATTACCTCTGCACTGCTGCCTGACAGGGTCATACTTATATCCATCTGTGCACTGTAAAAGACAATTATTCAGTGAATGAGGAGGGTGAATTTGTCACTCTTAGTTTCCTTTCATTTAAAACTATGACTCCTGATATCAACAAAGGAGGACAACATCTTTGGATATCAAGTATGCCACCTTTAATAGGTGAACCTGTACTTAGAGCAGATTATAGCTTCAAACCTTCCATTAAACAAAAAACACATCCACTTACAGTGTATGAGATCGGTTCCTCAGCCTCCTGGGAGAGGACATGTGTGAAGACAGCACAAAGACACACGCAGATCCCCAGCATTTCGGCGAAATGTCGGAGCTGAACTGCGAAGAGATGAGGAGCAGAGACGGGGGAAACCAAATGGATTGAGCATGCAAGATCATTTTTCCTTGACAAGCCTACACGTTTTAATACCAGTTATTACATCATTGATGGCATTGCTAAACGAGTCCCAACATCTCCCGCTGCTGGCGCGATGTTTATGTTGGCACCGCTCCAGCTAAATCTGCGACTTCAAGTGAGTGAAGTGTTTTTCTGCTGTTTTTCTCCAAAAGGATTAATGCGTAATGCGCGTAAAGATCATGCGTAAACATGTCCTGTTGTGTCAGTCAGTGTCAGGGAAATAACGAGTTGATTAACCATGCAAAAGCTGAATCGCATATATTTCATGTCTGGTAAAATTGTACTTTTACACTGCATAAAGACTCAGATTAACAAGCCATTTTAACTTATTCTTGTTGTCATGGTGTTTTTTCTTGAGTCTTATTCACTGGAGAATCCCTTGAAACAACTGAAAGTGCACTGCAAACAAGAGGAATTCCACTTGTTTCCAACTGTCTAACCCCCAGTGGCACAATTTTTCACTTGTTTTTAAGAGAGACATGATTTGCTCAGCTGTTTATTTTTGCAACAGGGGAGCCCCTAAAGCATTCTTGAGAGTTACACCACTACACATGAATAAGGTTTGCTATCCTGGATAGCATTGGTGACGTACCTGGAATTACCTGCGTTCCTTAATTCTCCTGGCGTTGAGGAAAACGTCCCGGGTTTGACTTCTGCTGTAAATCTGAGTGTGCGCGTCGCCCAGGGTGACCCTTTCCCAGCCAGAGTTGTGGATAGTGGATAGTAGTCGGTGTGCAAGCCGCACTTCTGGTGAACATGCGGTTTGTGCCGTATGAAATGCTGGGGGCGGTGTACCGGGCAGGTTGAGCTCAGGGTCTCTCTCACCGGGTTGTGCGGATCAGTGCTGCAAATGATCAGCAGGCTGCCGGCGAGTGGCTCCCTCTATAGACTGTCCACCGGTGATGTAGCCATGGATGACAAAAGGCGATCATACGGCAACTGATAGAAACCGATCTATAATCATACAATTTATTATAGTTTCAGAAAATCATTTGTTCTTAATAGACTGTACAACTGTGGGCTACAGAATATTTGTCATAATTAGGCTTTTTATATCAGCCTGAAAAGATGAACTGAGATTTAAATCCCATCACATTTCTGCTGTGAACTGGCATGCAGGCCGTTTAACCCTCAACTTGAGAACTGCTTGTGATCATATAATCATTTGCGGAGGCTTATCAGTCACTTTATCCTACTGCTGTATACTGTAATGACTTATAGTTTGGCAATGATATTTGTATACCGTCTTAAAATTTACCACCAAGATTTCACTGGGTCTTTATAATTTTGTGATATTCTAAAATTCACGTTTATTTTAGGCTAAACAACATTGCTGCACACTACCATTTGTGTGCATGTTATTTTAAGCGTCAATGTCCATACTCTGTGACTTGCGGAGCTGTGAGGAACCTCAACGCCTCTTGGTGTGTGTGGAGCAGGTGCTGAAATCACATCATCTGTTGAGGACCTCTGTCAGCAGCCACTACATTAGCCTCTAATACATCTCATGGTGTTTACAAGATGCCTGCGCTTCAGGAACATCTGCTGGACTTGGCATGGGTTCCTGGATTTCCCATGGGTGAGGAGACAGCGAATGGTTACACGTGTGTGTGTGTGCGTGTGTGTGCGTGTGTGCCAACAGCTTGTTGATGTGAGTGGATGGGGATGGACTTGGCACCACCTCTTCTAATGCCGACCTTCTAACCTTTCCTCAGGGTGTGAATGACAGACGATTGCAGAAGCATTCTGCATCGTGCCACATAGGTGCAGTCAAACTCACTGCTCCTGGCCAAAACCACATTCTTCTTCTCCTTAATGCAAAGAGTCCATGGATGAGCATAATTATCATTAATATGAGATTTCAATTCATTTACTCCGAGTTAACAGGTTCAGGTTTGCGAAAAGGCCAGGAGCAAAATAATACTGTTTTTATGTTGTTTGAAAAAAGTTTTGGTTCTGCACTGAAGTCTACATTACTTCATGTCATATTCATGTCTGCAAATAAAATATAGAAAGTACTATAAACACATAAGAGGCAAGTAAATCATTATGCAAAACTACCTGGGCTAACTGTATACAAGCTTTGGTTGACTCTTTGCTAAAAAGGTTTATTTTACTTGGCAAGCTGTTCAACAGATGCTCAAATAAAGTCAGAAGACAGAGATAAAGTATTTGATTAATCAAAGGCGTTTTGACATAGTTTACAGAGATTAATGGGAGAGTTTATCCAAGGCTGATGAAAGAGAGGATGAGAGAACATTCCCCTCGGTCCTATTCCTCACTGGAACCAAATGAGACAGTTTGTGCTTGCAAATCACAGAGGCTCAGAGGCTGATGGGTGGGTTCTTCCCCTGGATGCACCTCTAGGTGTGAGAAAGTCTCCGTAGGAATGTTATTGATGTCTGAGCTCATGGTCCTTCTCACAGTGAAATTACAAAAATGCTGCTCTTACCGGTGCATTTGAATATTTGCACAATGATGCAGCAAAGCTTAATTTTTTGCACAGACTGAGCAGGACTATTACAAGTTACCCTGCAGGAAGAAAACGCTAACATATGACCTCAAGTGACCCTGGGGTCCTATTTGGCCTTACTGTAAGTGAACAGAGGAACGTAATGTACCGGATAGCAAAAACATACGTTGAAATGTCAGAGTGATAGATTGGACCTGAGGTTAACACAAGTGTTGCTTAGAGTTGCACAGCATCTGTATGATCATTATTACCTAATCCCCCTGCCCACCACTGTGACTGATACCACACACACACACACAGACACACACAAATAGACATACACACACACACACACTCTGGGGGGTTACCTTGTAGCAAGAGCACATTTTGAGTATTTGTTTATTGTCATAGTTACACCATACTGAAAACATTACTTGTGACCAGGAACATAATTTCAGGATACATATACACTTTTAAAAAGACAAACACTTTATCCTCAAGTCTGCAGTGATTTTTTTTTTTTTTTAACTTAACCTCCTCTAACTGGCACTTACTTCCTACCGAAAACAAAACAAAAACAATTATTGAGCAAAACAGAATGAAACACTTGTCATCTTTATTTTCTTAGTTTATGGTAGTCAACAAACACACAGAGAGGTACAAGACATTATCACAGCAACATATTTGAAATTCATAAAAAAAATAAAAAAAACGATTAAACAAATGCTTTGTGACGTTTCTTTCGATGCTGAAGGCAATGCATCAGGTACTGTTGGCTATTAAGCATCAGCCAATCAGTTCCTGATGCAGTATCATCCACATCAGAAAGCTCTGGCTTCATCCCAACCTCAGGGGCAACAAAAGCCGAATCGCTTACCAGAAATTTTGGTCCATCAGCCACACCTTCTAATGGCAAAAAGGATGACGCAAAAATAATCCAGACTTGTAGAAAGCAACAAACCTTATTATTCTTTTCAACTAACAATAATACAATGGCCAATACTGTACAGTACACATCATTGTAAGTCAAGATGGCAGCAGAAGCATCTGCAAAGTGATTCATGCAAATTCAAAATGGGCATGCATTATGAAAGAGCTGCAAGAGATGGGGCTGCACTTCAAAAGACAGTCGAAAAGAAATTTTTTAAAAAGTGGGGAAGGGGGATATGGGGTGTGGGGGTGGGTGAGAGAGGAGGAAGAGCAGACAGAGAGAGTGTCTGTGAAATGTGCTTGTGTAATTGCAGTGACATCTTCATTGAGAGCCCTCCATCTCTTTCCTGTGTGCTCCGAGGGGCGTCGATGGTGCCGGTCGATGGGGAGAGCAGCCGAGGCGATGTGTTTAGCATAATCCCAGAGGCCATTGTGAGAGGAGCTAGTGAACGACTCACAGTTGCCAGCTGAGATTTCACCAAAACACAGCAGAACACGAGGAAAAGAGGATGAGACAGGAAAAGAGGAGGTGGAGGAGGGGCAAGAATGTGGAAAATGACTCAGGCAAGACAGGGAAGGTAGTAGTAGGCTAGTAAGGGACAGAGAGCGCCAAAGACAACATTGCAAGCAATCTGAAAAAGGGGTGATAGTACATGCACAATATCCTCCTTTTGGGGAGTAGGCGCTGTAGAATCAGTGTGATTGCGGTGAGAGTGCAGCGTGCACAGCATGAGTGCATCAAAGAGGCTAAAGCGCAAAAACACGTGCTTTCTTCCAGGTGGACTGCACCTGTTGTTTCGCATTCAGGACTGTAATTCAATGATCTCTCCCTTTTCCTCCTTTCAGACAATCAGTCACTGTTTAGATATGACACAGCGGGGATAAAAAGAGCAAGACAGACAGGTGGCTACCTTTCTTCTACTTGGTGAGTCGGTTTCAGCTACAAAATGTGAAATCCTCTCTTTTCACTTTTTCACATGAGCGGACTTTTACAACCGAGTTTTTGTAAACTATTACCCCCTCCTCTAACACATTTAACAAAAAGGGTCCATGTTGCAAAGGGCATACTGCACAGACTGCAGAATCTCTCCAGGTGATTGTGAGAATATGAAGCACCATCACAGTTGCCTGCAGAGATTACCCAGTCTGTCCCTGGATTCCTCACTCACAGTGCCGAAAACACACACACACACACACACTCTCACATGATTTTGATAGGCCTTTGGTGTTGTATCTATGGGAGTCAATTGGCAGCAGATGGTTAACACCGATCGGGATAAAGACCAAGCTATGACCCTACCCCCCTGTTCGGAAAGGTCTTCTGTTCCCATGGTGACGGGGCCAAGGCACGTGCCTCCCATTGTTGAGCCGTATCCTCCTGGGTCAGCCACACACCCAGTTCGGGGTCAAGTGTCACCCAGGCCTCTCACTAAGGTCAGGACTCACCAGCCTTCAGCCTTTGACCCCGCCAAACACTGAAACAAATTGAGAAATGGGGGAGAGGGGAGAACAGGATAGAAAGGTGAAACATAAATTCAGTGCCTCTGAATGATTCTAGGAGATTGCATTACCACTTGACAGCTTGAGATATTCTGACAAACTTAAACAGTAGCAGATCTTCAGCTATTTTGCTCTGCCTGCAAAATAGTTGCTTCATCTTCCTATGTGTACAGAATGGGGGAGAACAGCTCCACATGTTGCAGTATGTCCCCCTCTTGTGGTCAAGTATAATTGTTTGAAAACTTCATATATTGTATGGGCCTAGGTACAAAGAATGCACGATGTCATATTCTTTCCAAGATTAAAAAAAAATAAAAAAGGATATGATATTATTTTATTTTAATAAAGTCATTGTATGGGTCTTCCAAACTAAATTTCACACTGTTACATAAACATATTAAAGTAAGCTTTCTTCATGGTCATGTACTATTCACTGTCATACTGTAAATTTCATTGTCAAAACATTATTACAATTCAGCAGGCAAAATCAGACACATGTCCACATATTTTGCCGAGTGTTTCGACAGAAGTGCCATCTTTTTCCACTGAGCCTATAGATGCATTGGGATATTCAGGTCATCGAGTTGCAAAGTGTTGTTCAGGCGCTGACAAAAGAAAAATCTTAAGTTTATTAAACGGAACAGGCTGACAGTCCACACTTTGTTAGGCAGTGAATGAACAGAGTGGTTTTGACAGGCCTAACCTCTTAAGCTTCGGGTCCCACTGAGCCCAGCACAGCTAGAGCTAAATGCCATCTGTCCCAACATCATGAGCCCCCCCACTCTCCATCCCCCCACCTCTCCCTCCAACAGTTTAGCATAAAAATCATGCAATGGCGCTATTATGGTGAATAAAGATGATTTGTGATTATTTGGTATCAAGTCACAAATTGAAACAAATTCCTGGCCTTTAATAACAAAGGTTTACTTTCAGTCTGACATTTTAAAGTTTAATGCTATGCGACCAACAGCTGTGCTTATTAATCCACAAGATCTGGGTTTCAAAAGAAAACACGTAAGATGTCCACTATGAAATATCAGTGAAACAGCTTCCTTTGAAGTCTGTACTAAAAACAAAAAACAAAAAAAAAACCACATAGCTGCTCGGAATGCTCTTTTATTGTTTAATGATTTGAGTTTTGTAAAACTTCCCATTACAATAAGTAGGCCCTCTCTTTATGGCTAAACCTGTGGCCTGCCCTGCCCTCTCAGTGGTTCTTGTTCTTCTGCTGGCCCTGCTGCTGCATGGGTGCACTTGAGAGGCATGGCATAAAAAGCAGCAGGGGAGCAGAAAGGGCTGAGAGAGAGAGGAGATGGTCAATCTGCACTGATATTCATGAACTTTGAAATAGTATCAAATCCTCATGAGATGAGATGAGTTTGGTCTGATAAACAAGCTTACAAAATGAGTAGAGTTACTCAAACCTTGTGTTTTGACCAGGGGTCCTGCTCCATTCAGGGGACTGATGCGCTCTGAAAGAACACAAAGATTTTAAGATGATGGGTGATAACAGGACATGAACTACAGAGGTTTGTTAGTGAATATATTCAGCTCAAAAGTGATTTTTATTTAAAGACACCAATTATATTATATAGTGTGTATTATCACACACACTCAACCCTTGAGATGAGGATGTGTGGACTGTACAGCATAAAACAGGAGTGATACTGTACTGACCCGAGACCTGTTCATAACATGAGTCATTGTCTTTTTTTTTTCAGTTAGACTCTCACTGTGACTCATCAACGTCCATTTTAAGTTCAATTTTCAAACGGGCGAGTTTTACGCTTTGCTGACTCTCACATACAATACGGGAGGGCAAGACAATTAAATAATGATATCACCAAATGAACTTTAGTCTCCATCCTTTCACAAGGTTGTCTAATCCGTTAGCTGTCATCTAACGTTAAGAGCAAAAGACGACCCTTGTGCCCTGTAGCCAATGTGTCTGCTTTAGCACTTCATTAGGGCAGTGTTCCTCTACTGTACAAGCAATTGTCTTCCTCCAACAAAAAGACAGACGCAATGTATCAGTTGGAGGTAAATTTATCAAAGGAGGCCGGTACAATGGATAGAACAGCCCAAATTATGAAACAGGTTTGTAAGGGGCCTCCTGGTGTGCCATATTGTACTGTTTGTTGATGGTCCAGTTTGGACTGAAGGATGTGGGATCAGATTCAGATGGAGATAACAGTACAGTATGTTAGGGTACATGCACCCTATGTTGTGTGTAAGGGTTGAAATGTGTGTCAATGCAGAGAAGCACGGACCTGTGTGTTTACTGTCTGTGTGAGTGTGTGTGTGTGTGTGTAGTGGTGTGGGGTGGGGTTGCCTCTGCGTATTCAGGGCATGCTGAGAAACACAGACAACCCATAGACCTCTCAGAGGTGCACATTGCCTACAAACAATTGAGATCTCTGTGAACTGATGTGACATGTGTATTTGTCCCAGCCTTTCCGTTAGGAGCCCTACTGTAGATATTAAAGAAAGAATAGCGCTAGGGAAGAAAAGGGAGGGATGGTAGGAAGGAGGGAGGGAAAATTAGAAGGTAGAATGAAAGGCAGAAAACGAACAGTACCACACTGCGCAGAATCAGTATATTGAGGGCAATTTCATCCAGTACACACCCATAACTGCCGTAAAAGGTACGGTGATAATGATGCACACAGCATAGGCTACACTTTGAAGCATGCAGAGTATCCCTAAAAGTAATTATAGTAAGGTAAAGATTGACTTTTTTTGTGAAAAATCTTACGAGAAATTTTTAGTGTTGGATGCTATATGATGCAGGATTCTCATTTTTGATCAAACAATACATTGGGATTACTAATCTTACCTATGCCAGATAAGATTCTACAGTACAAGCACAAAACACTCGGCTGATTTAACTTGCTGTTCCCTTGGCAGGCAATCCGTCCATTAACACAGGATTCTTAATTTCAAATAAAATCCCTCCCTGTGATACTATGGAGACCAGTTTTAAATTGCCACTTCCTCCAGTGTGGGACTGGCTGCCATTTAGCTCTTGCATTGCAGTCTCAGATGAAATGGCCCGATGGCACATCAGACTACTGACTGTCTGGACCATATTTACATCCCATCTCAGTTATTGGACACATAATTTCTCCACACATCTCTTCACTCGTATTACACAAGCGCACACACGCATTCACGCACAGACACACACTCACTCACACACACACACACACGCTTACTATGATTATAATTTCATAGGCCCCAGTGTATCAGCCACCCGGGCAATTTTCTGCCATTTAAATGTGAATTTATGTCTCATGTAAATGAGCGGGGAGTCGATTTAGGCCGATTGGAGGACTGGCCTTTTCCCAGGGAGCATTCTGTTATAGGCCTCTGGTCATTCAGAGATCCTCGTTCATCACCTGGATTTCATGGACAGCACGGACAGTGAATGAAGCCTCACCATCTTATCACAATCTCCCGTCACTAAAACAGCATATCCTAAATAGGATATCACCCAGTCTTAAACTTTTGCAAGTAACCGTACATGGCTTACCAGGGGAATACATAAATATTAGCCGCAGGAATCTTCTCAAAATAAATTTGCCCGTGCTCTCTTAAAAATCTGACAGAAAACCTGTAATCAGTGTCACGAGAATTGTTTTTTTCAGTGACATATTTGCAATCCTGATGCTACAAGCCAGGACAAAACATTCTAATTAGTCCATGTTTCACAGGGTCAGTTATTGGCTGGTTTATTGTTCCACGTCACAACATTGCATGCAGTAATAGGTGACCTTTGCAAAGAGCATTCCATGACAACCCGGGCACGGCATCATTTCAGCAACTCCCATTAGAGGACAGGTTTTCTCTTAACATTCATCTGGAGGAAGAAAAAAAAAAGAGGAAAAACCCTAACGTGCCTCCAGCCTTTCACAATGTAATATTTGAATATTAATAACCTTTTATATTTTTCTATACATGCCTAATTAAAACAAAAACTCTGTTTCCGCTGTAATGGGAGACAGAAAAAGAAAAAGACTAACTTGTAGTTCAAGGCAAGGTAAATAATTCATAATCTGATCTGGACTGTTTTCCCGAGGACTATGTTATACTGTTTTTAAATACAGGAAAATGGACCAAAAGTGAACTTCTCAGCTGACCAAACTATATCTGTAAGAAAGGACCTTGACCACATGCTTGATCACCTGCTCTTATCACAGTAATAACCACTGCACCTGCTGCTTATCACATGCGCTCTCTGAAACCTTCACCACTATTACTAAATGCATGGAGACCCCAGCCTACGCTCCCTCATCTCTTATCCAAAACCCAAGGTCTTCTCGCTCATCCATCAAACACAGCAGGCTGTTGCCCACACCGCAGACCCATAGGAAATTCAATGAAACCCCAGATTATAATGCAACGTGTAACTTTAACATGTTTGAAACAATAAACATTAAATAAGGGAATGTTTGAAGGCGGGGGAAATGCAGATATCCTGTATTTAGTGGTTTGGAGTCCAAGCGCAAGGTACAGGACATATTGCAGCCACTGGCGTAGTGGTCAAGGATAAGGATAAAAGAAACGGGGAGTTACATATGGGTGTAAGGCACACGCAGAGCAGCATAGCAAGCGACATCAGCTACATGCAGGGAAACAAGATGTCAAGCGGGCATGTGGAGGGAACTCCAGCAATGTTAAGCTGATACAGCAATACAGTAGTTACTGTACACTGAGCATAAGATCTACAACAGCATTCAGTGCAATTGTATTCAAGCTACTCTTGTACAAAAGGGTGATAATACAATGCAAATGCAAGGACGGGGACACCCTTAATTCTTCTATTTTCTATATTTGTCTTATATTAAAGCAGTGAGGAAACCAAGTGCACTATACACAAAAGGATCCCAGTAGAGATTTCTGCAACTGGGAATCAAACCCTGACACACACAAGGGAAATCCTTTTGTGCAAAGGAGATTAGGTATGCACTCAAAAACTCACAGAAATCACTTTGTATTTCTGTAGGTGTGTTAGGCTGCTGTATAGGCTACAAAACATAGTATCCCTTCTGATCACAGTTTAAAAAGAAGCGGCACAGAGCAAAGGTGATGCGTGAGTTATAGTGCAGCGTATAGGCACTAAAAGTCCAGAAAATGCGGTGTGGACGACAGGGCCCAAGTAGGTAAAGTGCTGTGTAATTCCAGCCCACAGAAGGGACTTGAGGGACCAGCAAAAGAGCAATGCGGCTCACCATGCATTCGTGATTGATGGTCTCTGTCTGTGCAATAGCTGACTGAGCAACATGTACATCTCTCTTATTCACACACACTTAAGTGGGCATGCACACATTCTGTACTGTAGTCACTCTAACGCAAACACACAGTCCATATATACATATATTTATATATATGTGCACGCTATCTTCCTTAAGGTGATACACATCGGGGCACCCTGGTCGGCTAATGTCCTGGAGTATGATATGGGACCTTTGTTACCATTCCTGCGCTCTCCTCTCGCTATACACAATTGAATGAATGAGAAATGCCATGAAATTAAAAAAAAAGAAAAGAAAAGGTGGTGCTACACATCGACCATACCGCATACTGTATGAGTACACATTTTCCCCCCCAATCTTTGCTCCTCTCACGTCTCTGTTGTCTGGTGCCAAGACATGTCTGGTCTGGCTGTTGGCCAGTCTGGGCTGGTCGCCACCACGGCCCCAGCAGCTCTAGCAGGCAGGCCTAGCTTAATGCTGACACATTGCTAACAGCAGCCAGGGAGAGGAGACCTCTGGGAGATGCTGAAACATCAGCACAGCACCATTTGAGATTCACATGAGGGGCTACACTTGTTTGGTAGAATTTATAAAAATACATTAAAGAAATATTGACGAACGTTAATAAGATCTCATTTGAAAGTTGATTAATGCATTTCAGGATACTTGTGACACTCGCTAAAGGCACAAAATGTTTGAACACAGTAAAAATATCAACTCCTAACATCAGTTCTATAATTGTTTAAATAAGGCTATCAAAAGTTTCTTTTTTCCATCTTTTTTTAATCCAAAAGGTGTAAAATTTGAGAATTTATTTATTTAAGAATTACGGTATTTAAGATGGTATAAAACAAAAACACATTAGTAGTTTAAATTAGATGGATACTGAAAAATGTTATTAAGAATTTTATGGCATTACCAGATATCAAAATGTATTTGGGCTGGGCGATAAGGCCAAAAACATTATGATTTCTTCCCATTATTTCAGCCGATATCGATAATTATTTCAATAGATGTCAAATAATTACACATTGAAAGACTACTTTTTGCTTCTGTGTGAAGTCTGAACAATCCACAGTGCTACTAATTAGCATTATGCTTCTCTCTTTTAGCCACCAAACACTGTGCACAGTTTGTGTGTACAGTGTGTGTGTCGCCTCACTCGTGACCGCACATGCAACCAGACCTCTCTATTCTTGCCACATGATCTGTGTTTTAAATTGATCAATATTTTAGTGAACATTTTTATATTTATATTGAGAAAAATATATTGTGATCATTATTGTTATTATGTAATTACCTCGCCCTAAAATATATATATTTTTTAAAAATCTTAAAATTTCTGCAACAAGAATAAATGATCTTTATGGGCATTTACTGAGGAAATCAATTGAGCTTGAGCTCATGAGATGGGAACAATTGGGTTTCTATTTAGGAAGGCAGATGGCATTTACAAATGTTAAACAGAAAATAATTTAATTTATTGTATAGTGAGATGGGCCGACATTCCACAAAGAAAGGTATCAAAAAAGCACAATACAAGTACAAATTTATATTTGCCTTCTCAAAATGGATGGGGCTATATGATTATGATGACTGCACTATTGTGCTTAGCAAGCCATGCAAATGAGATTGGCAGAAACGAGCATGTGTCATCGATATGCACAGCTATAACCAAGAGTGCCACTGATTGATGATGCAAACCTCTTCCCTATAGCTTGCGTGTGACCTCTGACTCCTCACCCCTCAAGGGGTTAAACTTATTACCCTTTGACTCCCGTGACCTCTGGTGTGAAAGGAAGAGAGATTGAAGGATGACCACAGCTTTGGTCCAATTGGCCAGTCTCTGACCAAACTGAGGCCAGAGGGCTGACCATCCAAACCCTAGAGGGAGGTGACCCTGAGCCCTGCCACACGCTCTGTGGATAATACTATTAACAGGTCAATACAGGCCTAAAAGAGGGGGAGAGGACGCTGCTTTAACCTAAACGAGGAGGAGAAGAAAGGGGTTTAGGGGGAGATATTGTTGGAAAAGATTTGCAGGATGGATTTGGAGGTTATTTGTCAGGTCTGTTTGAACAAATGGCATTAATTTGTTTTCCCAAAAAGGAAAGAAATGATCTCGGCAAATTTTCAATAGTGCTGACACTGCGATAGGCACTATCATGAAAAAAAAAAAAAAAAAACGTGAGGCGTGAAAAATGTGTATAGACTGCACGGTCATTAAGGTGTTCTGAAAAATCAAAACATGCAAAGAAAGAGTGCAAAATGTCATATTTATGTCAAAGGTTCAGAAACTACTGGGTAGCCAAAACCACACCAAAATAACGCCAGCATTTTAGCTTAGTCATCCTAGCAAAATCTCCCTGAAGCTCAATATTTCTAACAAGATAGATACAGCAGATATAGTAAATATAGAAATATAGCAAATATAGAACTTAAGATGCTGTTGCCTATAGCTATAAAATATCCAGGGTGAATATTTTTAGCCATCTTCTCAGTGGAGTGTTGCTTTGCACTGTAGCTTCAGTTCCGTTGTGTGAGGAAAAGAAGGAGGTATTGGTTGTTTGCCAGGACAGCACGCTACATGCACGACTTGTACTCACACATACTCTCTCCCCTCACACACACGTGCATACACAGACACACACACACACCACATTTTTGACCCTGCTGGAATAACTGGCCTTTTTATTTGATGCTTTGATGTCCTGGGTGTCACGTCTTTGAGTTGCTAATGACTCTGGCAAGGCCTTTTGAGTGATGCAGTCTCTTTAGTGTGATACTTACATCCATCACTTATTTGTGATAAACAATAACTGGGCAGCATGTCTGCAATTCGACTGACTAATTTGAGTTTTAACTGCACTGCTGTTCAATATGTGCAATGTGACCATAAATCAACCAAAAAAAAAAACCCTCACAAAACTCACTCTGTTCATCTCCTATTTTCTTTCACCCATACTAACACTGTCACCTCCTAAAAACAATGTACTCTGTATTATTTGCTGGAATTGCAAATATTATGCTCTGTTGAATCCACTCGAATTGATTTGACTGAATGCCTCAATCCAAACAACATGGATATGCATATAATGACGGTGTACACAAGGCATACATAATGCGCTTTGTCTTTCCGCACCCTGAAGAGTTGAGCACCAAACAAACAAATAAAACACAATAAACTGCGAGGTGAAATAAAGCAACAAGCCAAAGACAAAAAAAAAACATATCACCCCTATTAAATTGGCTCTGATTAAGGCATCATTGCAAGAGTAAAAAACAAGAAACAAACAAAACAAAAACAACTCAGCTGAAAAACATGCAGCTTACAGGAACCACTCGGCTAAGTTGTCAAGAACTGCGGTTACAGTAGAGCTTGTAAACAACGATACAAACACATATTCAGTCACACACACACACACACGCGCGCGCACACACAAACACAGACATTAGCAGCAGAGGCTACTGAATTACTCTGACTCATGAGGAGAGGAAGTGTCTAAGCGTAGAAGATAGAGAAAGCCAAAGAAAGAGAGGAAAAAATGAGGATAAATAAGCTACAAAGGGGGAAGAAAGCGGTGAAAATAGTACCTTCCAAAGCATCCATGTGAGAAGAGAGGGTGGGACACCTGCAGAACCTTGGCTGGTCAATCCAGAGCTCTTCAGCGACTGCTCTCTCACGGAGGAGTGTGTGAGTGAGAGAGAGAAAGACAGAGAGAGAGAATGTGTGTGTGTGTGTGTGTGTGTGTCAGTGGCTGAGGGAGGGGATCCTACCCCTCCTCCTGAGGACTGTGCCTCCTTAACAGGATGGAGGGGTAGGTGGGGCCACCGCAATAAAGCAAACACACACATACACATATTTCTCTATGGTTTTTATATACCCTCTCTTCTCTCGTTCTTTCCCGCCTCCACACTTCCATCTTCTGTCTCTTTCCACGACTTGCTCTCTCCCTCCCTTCCCAGACTAGTTCTCGCTCTCCTTTGCCTCGTGCTTCCCTCTGGATCTCAGTCCGTCTAGCAGCCTCTTACACTCGCTCTCTACCTCTCTCCTCCCACCTCTCCCTACCCCTTGCCCCTCTCCGCTGCTCTCTGAATGTACAGTAATATTAACATGGTCTCATTAATCTGGAGAGGAGACAGACATATGCTGTTTGTGGCTGGTGGTCCACAACCTGCTTGACTCCTGGTGTGAGTGTGTGTGTGTGTGTGTGTGTCCCATCAGTCTTTAGTCTCATAATACTACAGCTGGGATTAAGCGGGACAGTCAGAGAATATGGTGGGTTTGAGGGATGAGAGGAAAGAAGAGGGACAGCAGGAGACAAGTAGTGCCGTTACCACAGTAGCGTAGAACACTTTTTTAATTTTTTTTTTTTTTACCCCTTTACAGTTCTGCCACTGGGTCTGTGCCACCACCCCCTCCTTCCCCCACCACTCTTCTGGCCACCAAGCGCAAATCCCATCTGATTCGGGGAGTAGCCATCCCTACATAAATCATTCCCTTATTCCATTGGCTGCACGTTACATTGAAAGTATTGATTCCCCCCACCCCACCGCCGCAGCACTGATTGCTAGGAAACCCTTCACAACGGTTACAAACAGGAAGTGGAAAAACAAACCACGGGTGTATTTCGATTGACCACAATGGCGGACTCGGAAGCTTTGGTCACAACACTTTGGAGAGGAGGATCCGCATCCTGCCATGCATACACCACCACTTGTGATGGAGGCTCCAAGATACAAATCAAAGCAAGTGAAAAAATGTATACGTCAGATGTATTAAGCTGGACAAGGATGATACTGTGGCAGGGAAAACATTGAAGCCATATTAGCCTCATGTACAAAAAAAAAAAAAAAACAGAAACCACAAGCATCAGTGATTACAGCAGGAACAATCATCTCTTTGTAGTGAGATATTTCAAAATGTGACTGTAGTTACTACCTTACGAGTTGACAAAAAAACTTCAATTTGCAAAGCACATGTTTCCAGTTTTGATGTTTTTAAAGCTATAAAGATGGAAAAACAGAACCTTTCAAAAGGGACAGAATTATTACAGCAGCCAAAATCGTACCAAATAGTCGATAAATGAACAGCTCTGACTGTCCTCAGAATAAAACAGACAACATCAGAGGAGGACCCGCTGCCGTTTCCATGACAGCACAGCTGAGGATGCACTTTGAACTCTGACCTTATTCTCCTCCTTGTGCTCTGAAGCGATGACCAAACTGAGGGTCAATCAAAAAGAAGGTCAGCTGGGTCAAATGGTAATGACCCTCCTCTGGTTACGCAACCGGGCCTTATCAACCTCCAGCAAGAAGCACCTAAACACCATCCATCCTGATCACTGCAACGCACTTTCCACAAACAATAGGCTGATGTTGCTACAGCAAGGTAAGTAACATCCCGTGCCATGACGCATAAGACACTGAAACAGCAGATTGAGAAACTGAAATTAAGAAAGTTTAAGAAAAAAACAAACCAAAAAAAAAACCCCAAAAAACATTGGTGATTAAGCTAATTATGGCACTTTTTTTGTTTAACTTGTGGGCTTCATTCCTTGATGTTCATGCCTCACACCAGTTTTTGGCTTTTTTCCATTATTAAATTAATTGGAAGCAAGTTTGCACTGATTCATTGCTTGATGGGTGGTATCTTTGGATTGACGTTCAGCATCAACAGGGATACTCAATAGTATTTCAAATGAACAGAATGTCATAAGCAGCTAAATGTAATGGGGCTGAGAGATATATATGTTATATCGCACAATATGCACTGAAACACTGTCTGGATGGGTCGGAAGCAGCAGGTCAGTGCTGTTATTTGTCACCAATTTCTGCACGTGTGTATGAAAGATGCTATATAAATAAAATTTGATGAACTGAAATACTTGCATAATTTTAAGAAGCACCATTTTTTCCAGTAAGTTACATTTTTAGATACACGATGTATGTGGCAGTGATGAGTCAGCATAAAACGGACAAGAGTTTCAAAAATGTATCAACTCCTAAATGCAACAATGGCATGGCGACACATGTCAAAAACAATGGTATTGTGATGACAAATGAGAGACAAGACATCCAGAATAAAGGAGAGGAAGAGGGGATGTCTTTTAAGAAAGGATGGCAAAGTCTTGGTAGAGAAATTGGGTTGGAAGAGACAGGGAAAAGACAGATGAAGGGGTGGAGGGATTGATCAGAGGGGTGCCAGACACAAAGAGGCCAGGCCATGGCCGGTGGCACGCGATGGGCAGATTAACCA
>OMLB01041105.1:1613-22837 GCA_900302555.1 Myripristis jacobus
TGTCAAAGGGAACAACTCTCGATGCTCCGGCTAGAGAGCGAGCCGAGACACTGTTTTCCATCTGACTGGCTAGGAGAGGCCTGGTGGTGAATGTCCTCTAATGCAATCTAGACCTGCCAACCTGTTTTAAAGTTGATGTTGGTATTCTCCTTTAAGCTCCGCATCACAGCATGGACAGAATCAATACAGACGTACGCAAGTAAGAAGTGAAGTACTGCCAAAATAAACCCCAACAGGGTGATTTTGTATCACCTGAAATGGGTTTATTTTGCCATAATAACTGTCTGGCCATACATTATCTTGTGTATTAAACTGCTACTAATGGCAGAAATAACTTTTCAAGACTCCACTAAAACAAATCATGCATAGATTCCAGCTGCATCCACAGCTGCTTATAGATTTTACTACTTATAGACGCATTTATGTTGCAGCCCAGAGGTGCTGCAGCAAGTCAGCGTGACGTGTTGCCTTCAGGTGTCACCCGTTGAGTGAGCACTCCCTTTAAAAATCACCTGACCCTGGTACACTGTCTGCGTTACGTCCCAGCTGTGTGTCTGCCATCAAAGTTTGCCCAAATCCGATTCTCAGTGACGATCATTTTATTTTGTCAATGAAAAATTAATAATAAAAGAGGCACATCTACTTTTGAGCTAATTCTGATTTTAATTACGAGCTCAAATGATACATAAAATATGTCATGATTGTATGTCTGACTTACTGTATGAACAGCATAGTACACATATTTATATAGATTTTGCAAAGAGTGGACATTTATTTGGAAAAAAATACTGCTAAACGACACTTCAAGGCTGAGTCGTTGCAAATGATACACCACTGTGTTCGGCACCTAGCAAGCATGCAATTGAGTTGATGTAACTGGGCTGGCAACACCCACTGCACAGCTGGTAATTTAGCCTAGTACACATTACAGTCCACTCCTCATTACTATATTATAGTCTATACCGTAGACTATAATATGAGCCATAAAGGTGTTTTAGTTTATATGTTTATATGTTACCTTGTGATTTGATTTGATATCCATGGTGCAGTGACTTTTTGGTGTACCTGCATGAAAAAGGCTCTACAGAACATAACACACCAAAGACAGAAAACACCAATAGTGTTTAAAATGTGCAACAATTGTGCAATGGCTGTGCAATACTTTTGAACGGTTGTCTTATATTTTTGCACAGTATATCTTTTTAGATTTCTTGATGTCACTGTTTTAAGTGGAGAAGCAATTGCGATTGTTGATGACAATGGCAATAAACTCTGGAAACAAACTTAGCTTGATAGTAAGATGGACGGTGAGGAGTGATATATCAAAACTGACTGGAGAACGACAGAAGCAGTCAGTTATTTATAACGGCAATCACTGATCACAAGTATATTTTCACTGAGTGCCTTTACTGACCAATCAGGATCGAGCATTTAAAACAGCTGGTTCATAATAATAAAATAAAACTCGTTCCCCCCTTGATAAACCAGGCATTTTGACCCGCTACAACAGGTTTACAAGGGGTCAACTTGGATCTAGAGTCATAAATATTGCTCTACACACGGGGGGCAATGTCAGCAACTTCCTGTATCAAAAAGAGCAGAATTGAATGGCGCCTTTTCTTTTTTTTTTTGTCGAGGACACAGACGCAGTGCTGTGCTGTGTGCACGTTGGCTGCCAGTCCTTCAGTGGTGACATTTGATGCCAGTGGGAAGGGGGGAGCTGTGTTGGCCGGGACAGAAGCAGGGCAGACATCGCCATGAGGGCCTTTGGGGGAAATGAACGAGAGGAATGCCAATGCCGAGTTAAATACCGAGTTTGTTTTCATCGATCTACGCATGCATTTGCCGAGTGTGTGTGCGTGCGTGTGTGTGTTTAACAGGGGACGGAGACGGGCGGCGAGGGGAATGTCAGGTATAAGGTTGATGTACAGGACAAAGATGCTGAGTATGTGTGTACTTCTCAGTCTGTCGTTCTTCCTCTGGTCTAATAATAACTTGCGGTCAACAGTGTGTCTGACTTCAATGGCACGGCAGAATCAGAGGTATACACTGCAAAAAAAAAAAAAAAGTATTGAGGCCCTTCAACTTAAAAGCCACTTTGAAACTGTAAGTTGACTAAAATATGACTGAATAATTAGGTCAAAGATCATTTCGTTGTTCTAATATCTTAAAATTCAAGGAGTGAACGTAACACAATGAGGTCTCGTCATGCTGTGTTTATTAGCTGAATGTGCTAATTGATGAGCCACATGCTATTGTTATTTCACTGGTAGGGTTTTCAGTGGGAGTTCATGTGTCAAAAGTAATTATACCGAATGCAGAGATATGAGCAGCTGAATCTGCACTGGGCCAAGAGGTCTAGAGAGAGTGAGAATCTATTCATCTTTAAAATATTTTTAAAATCTGTCAAGTATCAAGGGGTAGGCATTGAACTGAAAACTAATTTTAGTTGCGATTATGATTTTCTTTTTTTTTTAATTATTATTATCAGAAAGAGATCTATGATTCACCTAACACGCACTCCTTCCAAGTCTCTGTGCTGCAATTTTATTCACAGAAGAAGATGGAAATCTGTCTGGAGAGCAACTTTATATGCAATACATTAGGAAAGCAAGCTAATAAGCCAACAGTGTTTCCCACTAAGCTGTTCTATGAACATTTAAGTGCATGTTGGACAGTACACTCATTTAATTCACAATTTGAAGATGAAATTGTGATATGCAGCTAATAACTAGCAATTGTGAGTCGGGACTGACCTTTGACATTGAGCTAATGATTAAAGATGAGTCGATTTCACTTGATTGATCCTGTTTTTTACCGTGAATGGCGCTGCTGTATGGCAATAATGTAACGGCACAGACCTTTTGCCTCTGTGGACAATTAGAGAGGGCGTGCTTATTACTGGAAGAATTTCATCACAAAATGAGTTGAAGAAAAACAAGAAACATGACATCTGCTCTTCCAAAATGATCAATAGGACAAGATGAAAAACAACAATGCTTGAGACCTTGAATGGCATAATAACAGGGAATATTTTCTCCAATATAATGAAGATAAATTCATTTGGGGGCCCCTTTCATAACTTGGAGCATTTGCTGTAGCCGTCTTGCACTGCGGGAGTACAGAGGGACAGAGAGGCTTAGCAGCGTGGGGGCAATCTGATGAAGACAAAAAAGACCAATCAGCCCTTCGGATGCCGTTTTGAATATTAAAACAAAATCAACAAGCCGTTTTGAAACCTTGCAACTTGTCCCCCAGTGACTTTCCATGGAGCCATTTCCATTTCCAAATCTGCATTGTCTGATGTTCAAACAATTGCTGGAAAATAAAGAAGAGGGTTTAAAACCCTTGGTCAAGCAAATATCTCTTCAAGGCAGGAGGTTCTGGTGGAAATGAACTGAGGACGGTTGCGCACTTGATTGATTTTCATGGAGAGAGCTAACTGGGGTTGTAAGTAATTTAGGCTGTAAGTGGGCAACGGGCCTGAGTGATACAGAGAATAAATGAATCAAAGTCATAAGCCCTGTCTGGGTGGGATTAGTTTTGCCAGAGGAAGTCAGGTAATGTCATTTTCATACACGCAATTCAGTCCATTGCAACACATTATTTGTGACTATTATTTGTGTGTCCTCTCGGGAAGTAATAGCTACAGGAATAATAACTTCTGTTTTTCAGTGATCTCTCCAATGTCCTGTGAAAATTCAAGTATCATCCAGATCCACACTCTCATACAGTTTGATTGCCAACAGTCTGTTTTGCATGGCACTTAAAATGTCCTATTTTATCCCTCACTATGTTGTTTGTTAGATTTTTTTCCCCCCCAGATCTGAATACTTGTAGCTGGAAGCAGAGTGTGACATAGTTGCAAAAATAAAACCCCTCCTTAGTAATTTTGGAGACTATCATAATAGATTTATTGCACACAGATTGTTCCATGAAATTGTCCTGCAATCAAAATCCTGCCCAGATTGAGTTATATAGCGAGAAACCAAGATTTGGCTACTCACACATGGCCTGGATATTATTTATTTCAGCCATTACATTGGCTACAGGAAGACTTGTAATTTAAAAAAATCCTTTTTTTTTAATCTTAATATGAGAAGTGAATAATGAATCTCATTTTCATGGCTGGGTGTGACTATTCAGGCAGGCTCTCTCATGCGTGGAAGAGGAGGGCAGCTAAAATAGAAGGCTCTGCAGCTTCTTCAAGTTCCTCATATTTAATCCCATTCCAGTGTCAATAACAAAGTCCCAGACAAAAATCAATCAATCCCCGAGAAGAAATTGGATCCAATTCAAATGTAAGTAGGTAATTTACCCTGTTGTGGTGTCTTGGGAGCGGAAGGGAGCGGGAAGAGCGGTGCTTGAGTGAAGCCATGGGTCAGTGCTGCAGACAGGCCTTGTATTATTACTTTGGGCACGCTTTGTCATCGCTGCACGAGTCAGCCCACTGCAGAGAGGGACAGCATGTTTGCACTTTAGCGTATTACTTAAATTGTGTGTGTGTGTGTGTGTGTGTGTGTGTGTGTGTGTGTGTTTGTGTGTATTTGTGTGGAAGAGGCAGGTTGATTAAGTTATTGATGAGTTTAGCCCACGACTGCATTCTTCTGCTGTGTGTGTGTGTGTGTGTGTGTGTGTGTGTGTGTGTGTGTGTGTGTGTGCGTTTTAGAGGTAGTTTGATTAATGCAGTGGTTTTCGCTCATTACTGCACTGTTCCCTTGCTGTGTGTTTGCATGCGTGCATTCATGTGTGTCAAAGGTACCTTAACTCATCGATGACTTTGGCTTGTTACTGCAGGATTCTTCTGTCCGACATCATGTCTGTGCTTGCGCTCCTGTATGTGTTGGAGGTAGGTTAACTAACTAATCAATAAGTTGAGGCTTGTTACCGCAAGATTTTTTTCTGTTTGATGTTATGTTAGTGTCTATGCCCACACTGCCTGCATGTAGCCATCCATCTCTTTTGCTCAGCTTTGCAAATCCTGTGCTTCAATCCCACTGTGGAAACGTGAGCTCGCACTCCATAAAGAGTTAAAGCCTCCTAAGGCCAACTGGAGCTCTTTGTTTTGAGGATTACATCGGGCCTTCCACATGGAGAGCCTGAAGAACAAGTTTCTGCTGCCAAGTTACCCAGCATTATGCATGGCGAGCGTTTACCCAGGGTGACGGCTGCACTCCTCAAGGTGATGCTGCTCCTCCAAGTGAAATAAACAAAGGTATTGTCGTCATAAATGTTTCATGACCAGGGAGAGCATCTATCCTAATCTGTTTGCTGTGTGTGTGTGTGTGTGTGTGTGTGCGTGAGTGTGCATGCATTCGTGTTTATACAGTACGTGTCTCTGTGTGCAAATGTGTGTTTGTGTGCATGCATTTTTTGTTTACAGCTGTGTGTCTATGTCTGTGCACTTGCAAGTATGAGTCAGCGTGCGCCTGTGCATGCATTTATGTTAATGTGTGTGTGTGTCTGTGCATGTCCGTGCTAGTGTGTGGTGAGAGCGTGCATGTGTCCGTGCATGTGCTTTTATGTGCATATGTGTGTTTGGGTTCTTATTTCTGTGTGCTTGTGTATGCTGTGTGCACATGGGTATGTGTGTATGTGTGTGCATGTGCATTTTTCTGTGTATGTTTCTGTATATGTGTATGTGTATGTGTGTGTGTGTGTGTCTATTCATGGATTAATTCATTATACCTGTTGATTTAATGTTTGAATCTTTCTTTTTAGTCAGTCTTCATGTGCGGGCAAATGCAAAAAGGTTATATTCATTTCAAGACTCCATACTGGTTATACAGATTTTGTTTCCTGACAACTAAACCAGACACAAAACAGGGCTAAAGTGTACTTTGGATGTAAATTAACATGTTTCAAATTGCCAGAACCACCCTGCAATCTGACCACTTGGCTCTAAGAAGCCATTTCTGTATTCTGGTCATTATTGCAGCAGCTGTGAAAAAATGATTTTCCTTAACTCTTCAGTAACATACTAATCCACAGCTTGGTGCTCTGCTGAGCCTAATGTCATGCTATACACCAGTAAAACAGGCCGTGCTTAATGAGATTCAGAAATAATACTAAACAGACGCCGGCCGAATGATTGCAACAGCGTGTGCTTGTATGTGTATAAATATGCATGTTTGCAAGTTCGTAAGCGCTCATTTGTGCATCGACCAAAACTGGTTTCTGCATGTGTATGTTTTTGAGTGTGTGCTTGAGCCCATGATGTGTGTTGCCTAATTATCCTGACGCTTTAAATTAGAAGGCATTAACAGCAGAAAGGCTTGGTGTGACCTTTGAACAGGAGAAGCTTAAAGCCTTTGCTGTGTTCATAGCAAAAGTGGTTATGAATTGATTGCCTGGCTACTGCCTTCACCAGAAGTGCTTCATTCCAAAATGCAATGTGCAATGAGAAAACACCATTCAATCATAATTTAAATTTTTTTTAAATATGAAAGACACATAAAGTAAAAGCATTTTTTGGTCAACCAAGGACTTAACCAATTTTATCCATACATGTTTTGACAGTGCAGCTATTTTTCTATTAGTGTGGGAGCCACTTTTCTGTCTTTTGATTGAAACGTTTAAGTTAAATGTACACAAGGCAAGATTTCAATGTAAGAAAATACACTAGATTATTTTGTCTAAATCATGAAACTGGGGCTATGATATTGAAGAGTATCCCACCCCCCCTACTGGAGGTGTTGGAGACTTACTTGACTGAAATTCTGTTTTTGGGTGTGGAAAACGCAACGCACCCACATAAAGATCTTTTTCCCCACTTTTGTGTCAGTGGCATCCTTCGCTATAAAGCTTCACTGGGTTGGTAAATATGAGTTTGCTGAGTGCAGCTTTTCTGACATGTTACATCATTTCTGGATAGTGAACTCTGAAAAACACTGAAACAGTTGGTGCTTGCTGCTGCTTTAGGCTGCCAGTGTACAAAGTTGGCTATTGCAGCTGTAATTCCCTTGTGTATTTAAGTGCAATCTTAATTTAACTGTTTTACTGAGACAAAAATGGAAAACTGACAATTCTTTAGCGTTACAGACATGAGATTTGCTCTCTTACACATAATCATGGCATAGACACATGAATGTTTTTGTGTCAGAGTGCCTTATGTGCATTGTGTTGGTCTTTTGCTATTAGAGCACCATGGAGCAAACTATGGAACTGTCTGCCTAAGCTCAGACACACAGAGTCTCAAGTTTCTCTTAAATCTCCTCTTTAATCTTTTCTCTTGGTGAAAGTGTTGAGAAATGTTTAATACATGTTTTATTTATGCTGTTTTTATTCCTATTTATTTGATCTTATTCATTTTGTTGTCTTTACTTCCTCCATGCTCAAGTCCTTTGGCTGTAGTCTCATTTTATCTGCTATTTCTGGTTTTTAATTTCTCTCTGTAAAGCACTTTGTAACACTTTGTAAAGGCTCTGCAGTTTTGACTGTTTCGCAGAACTTATGCACGTTTTGGCACAAACTGTATGCCACCCTGGAGTGTTAGGTAAATGCCCACAATGCAAATGTATGTGGGTATTCCTGTGCATGTGCACTGAATTTCAGTGGGATTGGCCATGTTGAAATCTGATGAGAGAGAGGGGGCTACATAACATAGTGGATGAGTGGGTCTCTCTCTGCTACAGTCATTTGGATAATTTAGAGAGCTACATCTTGTTCATCTCCAATTGCCTTCACACCGACTAAAGAAAAGGTCATTTCTCTCTCTCCGTCTTTTTTCTTTCATTCAATCCCCCCCCCGACTCTCCCCGATTCTCCTCCTCCTCATCTGCCATTAGAGAGGCAGAATTGCACTTTATTGTTATCTTTTTTCTCATTTGCCCTATTAAATCTCACTGAGATAAAGTGGCTTTTTCCGAGGGACTCCTGGCTAAGAAAGCAGCAGTACTTAATCCCAGCAGACCCTCGATATATAACAGCTAGAAGCAGGTTGGCCCTGTGACTGCAGGGTCACAGGACTGAATCCCTGTACTAGCTGGGTAAATCTGAGTAAATCAGCAGTGCTCTCAACAACACCAGTGAGGTGCCTTTGAGCAAGGCCCTTAAACCTTGACCGCTCCAGTGGAGGCGCTTAATGCCCAGCTGTAGAAGACTAGTTGTACTCTCTGACCTATAATACAGTACAGACAGTGAAGTGGGTTTTGCCCATGGGCACAAATGAACCTCCTGCTACCTCCCGTAATTCCCAGAGTGTGATGTCAATGCAGCACAGGCAGGATTCAGGGTAGGGGAGTTCTGCTTGTGCTTATGTTCACCCAATATGGGACGGAAGATAGAGGTCGGAAAGATTCCCGTATATGATTTGCTCACATCAGTTGGAAGGTATAATAAGTGAACAGGCAAGTAAAGTCTAAACCTTTCTGAGAATATTCCACATAACTGAATTTTTTTTTTTTTTGCAGGACCCCATTTGATAGGAGATCCCCATATCTGTGATGATGTGAACCATTAGTGCAGTGCAGGCTCCTACATTCCCATGAGTTCAATCGGTTGTTAAAGAAGGATAAAAGCATCAATCAATGCCAGCTTTAGAGGAAAGAATGCTAAGGTCACCCCTGTCCGGATTAAAAGACACGCAGTCAAAACAGTGTCCTCATACACGTACATGGGTGTTCACATGGATAACAGGCTGACCTGGACAGAGAACACCAGCACCATCTTTAAGAAGGCTCAGTCCAGACCGTGTCTCCTCAGGAAGCTTAGATCTTTTGATGCCACATACGTTTTATCAAAGTATTGTAGCAAGCATCCTGTTCTGTGCGGCTGTCTGTCGGGGGAATTAGCCGGACAGTCGAGGACAGGAACAAGATCCTCAAGCCGATCAGGAGGGCAGGATCCATTACTGGACTGACCCCATATTCCCTGGAGGCCATTACAGAGCAGAGAACGAGAAAGAAGCTCAGTCGTAGTCTGGCATGTGACGACCTCCCTCTATATGGTGTTATTAATAACCTAAAAAGCAGCAACTGTCCCCGAATGCCCTAAAAGATTTTAGAGGACATTTGTAAGCAACAGCAGTCAGGTTTTCCAATGTACGTTGCTGACAAATGATGATGCTGTGGTGGTGGTGGTGGTAGCTATATAAAATCATCTGTTGCTCAACTGAATGCACTGCTTCATCACCGCCCATCAAGGCATCAGGCATTGACAAGGACTGCAGAGCGAGGTAGTCACAGAGCACAGACTTAATTGGCTTTCAAAAGTTTATTCATGTTGCAATTACTGTTCGTGGACATGTGTGTGTTTATGAGCATGTAAGTTATGTGCATTCCTAATTTCCCATCTTTTAGAGCTAGATTTGTGCTATTTCTCCTACTTCGGCTGAGTTGCTGATCGTTTTTACAAATTACCTCACTTGAATGTAGCTCGTCAAACAAAGTGCCACCGCTCTTTGATTTCATGGCACACATTCTCTAACAATTTAATACTGTGTTTTGTTCTTTATGTTCATGAGAAACAACAACAGTGTTTTCTTATTAAATGGATGTTTCCTCACACACTAATTAGATTGGGCTGCTGTCATTCTAAAGGAATTTCTGCCAAGTGGCTAAACCCACGATGTGATGAAGACATCACTCCTGCTAATAATGAAATCTGGGGAGAACGGCACGGCAATCATGTTAACCAGCAGCTCCAGAAAAAGAAAAGGATGTAAGGATGCTTGCTGAGCAAAACAAAAACAAGATTACATCATCATATGGCAATACTGTCATAAATAACACATTCAAGAATAACAGTACCATGGGCTATGAAAGACCCCTGAATTGTACAGGGGCTAAGAATGGCATCCTGTTGATCATCACATGGTTGAGCATCATCACACTGAGGCGAATCGGCAGCTGATAGTGCTGGCTTGATATGAACCCCTGAGATCTGTGGCCATCCATATAAGCACTGAACATCTTGTTTGAGAGTTAAAGGCCAACTGCACACTTAACTGGGGTTTGCGAGATAAAGGTCAAGTGCATACTAATCTGGTGAAATCTGAAAGCACTGTTTTTATGTCAAATTATTTTCCATCCATACTTGCAAGTTTTCAAAAAGTTTGCCTTCGACACCAAAGACACTTAAAATTCTTTAATAGGTATGCACAGAACAACACGTATATTAATTTGCCCAAAATGTTGATTGTTTTAGTTCCAGCAAAGTGAAGGGGAAACGGCAGCCGAATGCCTGCCACTCATCTGCCGCTGCCAGCCGTCATTAAAACATTGAATTGAATGGCTGCAAATCAGGTCGAACAGACGCACATCTCACGCAATGCTGCTGGACCATTTTCAAAATTGGAATTCAAGCAAGACTCTGACATCAGGTCTCATAGCAACAGACGAACGTGGATACTGTGGGTAGAGCTCAAAGCTGTGCTCAGAGGGCTTAAAGGATTACTTCACTGATTTTTAACCTCATCTGTATGGTGTGAAAAACGCCTGCAGGTGTTGCTGGGGTTCTCTGTGTCTCTGACGGGCAGCTGCAAAATCTGTTTTACTTCCGGCACCAGCACCGCTGTTTGATTCATAAAGTGGCTAAAAGTAAAAAAGTCGATGTCAAGGAAGAGCGACAGTTGAGCTTGGGTAGCCGGGGTCGTGCTCTAGATGACGCTCAAAAACAAAACTTCCTTGTTGTCTTTGTACATTTCCAACAGTGACAATGGCATCCCAAAATATGAGTAGAAAGGATTTCATGGAGGAGGATACATTTTACAGCACTTTGGCTGACTGGGATATGCAGCCCTACTTATTCAAACAAGAGTATACGGCTGTAGAAACGCAGTGGAGAGAAGCCAAGACTTTGATTGCATTAGGCTGCATTCAGACCGAATTTGGCTCTATGGCACCTTCCTGCAGGGTTGCGTTGAAGTTTGGGCATGTTTATTTGTGCTCTACAACATAACCACCATGAAAAATGTTTTATTTTATTTTTTCTGATTCATTTATTTGGTCTCGCCACCTCAGCTCCCTCTCCTCATTAAATCTCTACCTCGCTCGACCAGTGCTACTCTCCCTCTCGCCATTTCTCCCATGAAGGTATATTGTCGATAAAACTAGTTAAATACAATTTATGTTGTTTTTCTGATCGAAGAGTGAACTTCTTAAGATGTTAGTCTAACTTTTCGTACACAGAGTCACGTGCACCGAACTAACTGGGTGGGTTTATCGAAGGATTTGACCAGTGAGCGTCCGAGGCTCGTGCACATTGCATCCTGGTACATGTAGGCACCACTCTGCAAGCAGGAAAATTCAGATTTCTCTCATAATCTAGCACATGGTGAGGATTTTTTTTTTTTTTTTTTGCTTCAGTTGACTACATTTACCATCAACATTAATTGCACATCAACATAAATTTCCCTTCAATTTACTTGGCCAGAAGTTCATGTGTTTTTTTGGGTTCATAAGTTCATGATTAGCAGCTGTGCAAATTGTTGCCTTCAGGATTATTTGTTTACCATTAGGTTGTTGCTGGACTTTTCACACAGACTGGGACATTTCCCTCAGAAAGCTGCAGGGCAAGCATGTACAGTAGTCATCATATCCATGTTTGTCTGCATCAGTGCATTATGGGAATTCAATGATCCTCCAAAAAAATGTGGTAATGGAAAAATGGAGAACCAGCATGGCAATTCTGGATTCTTCTCTATGACTTTAAGAAACTGGCAATACCTGCATCAGTTCCTCTCTCAGCTGTCGATTTGGTTCTCTTTTGCACCATCAGCTAGCAGCCATTTGGGGCACTGTAGCTACCTCATCAGACTGAGGTAGTCAGACAACTTACTTGTTTTGTTGCACTGAGCAGCTCCAAGTGCAGTCAACTCTACTGAATGTGTCAATCATATAAAGTTCCCTGGGTAAATAAAGTTTACTAGTCTTGTTCTTATCATATAAACTTATATTTTACAGCATTAACACTGTAATAAAACTGACTACGTGCGTAGTGGAGAAAAAGTTGTGGATGCATTAAAAACAATTACTCACAAGGTTGTTATGCTATGTTACTTACTCCAGCAGTGCTCAGTTCATATGGGAAATAACAATTTTTTTTTCCTGTTCCTTGCGCAAAAGTTCTTCCTGCTCAAAAGTTGCTCGAGGAAATTGTTCTTCAGTTGAGATGTGCTTTTAAAGAGGAAGACTGACTGATTTGTGCCTTTGAGGATCAAACTTCAAGAGATTATAGATCTGAGCAGAGGAAGTTTGGAGATAGCAGAGGCTCTGGCACATCCTCTGATAAAAAATTCAAGTGTCGACATTCAGAGAGAGGCCTCGAGAAACGTTCTTTTCCAGTTCATCTGTTAAAAGAACCCACTCTTACCTTCCATGAAAATATCTGATTCTGCTCGCTTCGTTATTCCGTGGGGTTGGTGTGGTTTCCCACTCGTTCTTGAGTGCTTCAGCTTCCTGCTTAGTGCTTTGGCAGGAGCCGACATGGGCATACCTACACTATTTTTCCTCTAGTGGTCAGGGGGACAATTTAGCGAGACACATCGTGCTCTTTTCCAATTGCATTCACATGGACCAAAGTAAAGGTCACCTCTCTCTTTTTCTTTCTCTGTATTGCTGTGGTAGGAGCTGCACTGTCTAAATCTGGCGTTGTGGAGTGGAGAGTTGTTTTAGCCCGGTTTGGCCCCTCACTCCCCTCTCCTCTCTCATTTTAGCCTGGCTTTTCTTTGTTGTTGCACTCCTCCAACTCTTTCTCCCCTTTTTTTGTTGTTTGTTTGCGAGGGTTTCTCTCTTTCATTCTTTCCCTGTTGCCTCCAAGGCCCCCAACTCTCTCTCTCTCTCTCTCTCTCTCTCTCTCTCTCTCTCTCTCTCTCTCTCTCTCTGTGGTTATTTTCTGTTTGCTTAAACTTCCTCTGCCCTGTCTCTTTCAGCCAAAACAAGAGAAGCAGGAAAAAGCTGCTTTCCAAACCCCCTCCCCTCCTTGTCTCTCTGTGGGTCGTCCTCACACTGGTATCTCTGAGTGATTTCCTTTACTCAGCTGTCTCAGTTTCCAAACATGCAGAAAAGACTGCCGCTCCAGCGGCATGGCGATTGACTCCAGCTTAGAGAGCTGCTGGGTGTTAACAGTGAGTAATCGAACAAATGCGTTTCTTGCTTTTGTCGGCTGCGTCCATCGCAGCTCGGCAGTGGTATAAGCAGGGTTATACTGCGAGTTATAGGGTGTAACGGAATAGGAAAGAAGTTGTACAATGAAAAAATAAACAATGGCCAGACACACTTCACTTAAGGATCTCAGATTTTTATGATTGTCATGAAGGAAACTGAGGAAAACCTGCCTCTTCAGTATAGGAAGAGATACTTCTAAATATGAGGCAGATGATATTAACCTACATCACAGACAACCAGTGGTAGGTGCAATCATATCTACATTTTTTTTTTTTGTCCAAACTACAGTAGAAAAGTCCATTTTGTTGTAAATTAGTTTGTTTTGGTTCACACCGCCAAATTATAAGAACATATTATATACATTTGGGTGCACAAATAACTTTTTTATTGAGGAGTTTTGGTGACCTGTTGTCTGGTCAGCTTAGAGATTTTGGCTTGGATACTAGAGCCAAAACAACTCTGATTCCAGTCCCTGTAACTTAAACTAAGCATGATGGGCTTGCCTGCAGTTTTCCCGTCTCTGATTTTCAAGCCAGTTAAGAACACAAAAAGAAATAGCTGAATATGAGCATCAGTCCAAGCTGCGGTTTGTCATCAGTTCATTTTATTATGCTAGGCTCTCCAAGCATGAGTAACTGCTGTCTATCACATCTCAACATGAGTCTCATTATACCCATAAAACTTGTTCAGTGTTCAGTGGCTGTTTCCTGCAGTTGGTTTGGATTGTATTCTCATTCCTAACAAACCACACCACAATCCTCATGGAAGAAGACTGAAACTTCCATTTTCAAGCATCTATATTGTGATTATTTTAGGATTATATTGTGATTACACGCTGTTGCTGCTGTATCTGGGTGGATACGCTGCACTAGGGTTGATCGGCGAAAACATCTTTTTTTGTGTGTGTTTTGGGTGAACTGTGCCTTTAAAAGAATGTCCATTTTCTCTGTGAGAGAAGATTCTCAAGAGAAACCCATTGATTTAACCGGGGAGGCTGATTGAGTAGGCGGCTGCTCTCTGGCTCTTGAAGGGCATCAGATGAGGCAGCCTGTGCAGAGAGCTGCAAACACACACACACACACACACACACATACACAGCCGCTCGGGGAGATGTGAATGTGAACATGCTGGTGTGTGTGTTCATGCACACACCAATGCAGATAGATGTACACATATACACATGCACACACATATCATTTACATTTCACGCCGCACTGAGTCGATGCTGAAAGTTTAAAGTTCTCCACACCAGCCGAAAAACAAAGGGCGAACAGAAAAACTTGAACCACAACTCTCCCCCCCGTGCCTCCTGGGCCAATCGCTGCAGCAGCCAAACAATTACAGACAATCAGGCCGTGCAGCCAAGCTGAACCAGTCCAGATGACGACTGGGAGAGAGAGAGCAAATGAGAGAGAGAGAAAGAGAGAGAGAGAGACTGAGAGAGAGAGAGATTGAGAGAGAAGAAGCCAGAAAGAGAAGGGCAGTGGCCTCCAGTGACCCAGAGCTCTGCGCACAAAGATTACAGTAAGTCGAATAAAATGCATTTGAATAGAAAATTGTTGTGTATTGAAGATAATGGCACTGAAAACACAGTAAAACAGAATTTTCAAGATTGCCTATTCTGACCCACAAACTGCATGGATCTGATGAAAACTTTATTGATTTCACCAGTTGAGTCCACTTCAGTCACGAAGGAGAGATGTAGTGTAGTGTAGTGATGTACGCTGCAACAAAGCTGCATCTACTATCCACTATCTCGTCCCATTTTCAGTGTTAAAATCCATTTTTTGGGGGGGGGGGGGTAAAGTGTCGATTTTTTTTATCCTAGTGGGCTGATCTGCCTTGTTTCAACATATTTATACTTGTTCTCAGAAACAGTCCTGAAACAAATGAAACTGCATGGGAAATAAGTGTGATTATCTATTGCCGGTGGCAGACTATTCTTTTTTAATACCCTTTTTAGGAAAACAAGATTTAGAGACTGAATAAGTTGGGAGACTGAGAATTTTTATTTTTATTTTAGTTAGTATCTAGGGCTGGCCTTGCTCTTCCACAATCTTGAAATGCTCCAGAGAGTCTGTACTGCAGCCTGTTAACACTGGAGTACAATATGAAACTGGTGCTGTTATCTTCTAACTGCAAGGCTCCTCAGACTGGAAGCTGTTTTGACCAATCACAGCACAGTGTTCATGTAAACATGCTCCCTTAGGAAACAAAAAAAAAGCAGGGGATTGCAATGCCAGCGTGCATGGCTAATTTATCAGCAACACCTCAAACTGTGTTGGAATGGGTGTAACGCTGACAACACTGTAGAAAAAAAATACTTTTTCCAAGACGTGGAATTTCTCCAAAGTGACATGAGGCAGAGCATTAGAGGGTTAGCACTTAGCCCTACATAACAGTCCTTTTCTAAATTAAATGAACACTTGCACAAAAGGTCTTTTAATCAGAAAATGAATGGAAAGAACGGAATAAAAAAATCTCTCTCTGGATTTCCATCTTCTTAGCAGCATTAGCAAATCTTCGAGAGGATGCAGATGTGAGGAAATGACCGGATTATTCATCATCACTTCCTGTTGACCTTATGTGCCCTGCCGCTTCTACGTTGTCTTTGTGTTTATGGTTGCTGGCCTTCATGGCAAAGATACTAAACCCTCAAACGAAGCAAACAATGCATATATGGACAAAACTGAGTACCTAGCTCAGTGTCCTTGTAGTGCAATTAACCAAAGAGGAAAAAAAATAGTGGCTTATGTTGTTTTATTAAATGCTGACAGGCTCAGAAGGCTCATAGATCCCTTACTAGATATTACTGTTGGTTTTAGACAGACAGAGGCAGCAAAACAGTAGCATACACATACTGTGGATATCACCTTCAAGCATGAACAATACAGACAGGTAGGCGGATAGCTGAAGACTGCAGGCGCCGTGTTTCTATCTTGAGAGGCTAATGTTAGACTGTGTGGAATAGAATAGAATAGAATTGAATAGAATAAGACAGCACCTGCTATCTGAGTGATAATTCAGTAATGCAACACCTTTCCTTGTATAATATTGAAAATCCAACAAAATCCACCTGACTTCACGAAATCAGGATCTAAAAATGTTATGGGGGTCTTTTTAAAATCTGAGCTTTAAGAGTAATTTTTTTTTTTAAAGTTAATTAACAGCAACCTTTGCCTTTTGTTAAGTTCAAACGCTCATATTCATCCTTGCAGCTTTGCAACTTAGAGCTTCAGGGTGAAATTCATTCATTTATTACCCATTCAGGCATTCATTCCCTTCTTCAAATAAGAGTAAACTGTGTAGCTATGTTGTGTGACACCACTATAATTTTTACTTTCAAGCTCAGTTTAACACACAACACGGACAATGGGGACAGCGCATCAACACTGCGGTTTCTATTTATTTTTCCGTTAGGGCTTACTGTCAGTTTGTACACACTTGACAGGCTTCATGCGGTACATTCTTCCAGTTTGTCAGCACATCAGTTCCCAACAGTCGTCTGGCTCTGGCTCCCTCGCTGTTGCTTGTCCGCCTACTAACAGACCGGGGAATGTAGATATGGGAGAGCTAATGGGGTTCAGATGCCCCGAAGTGTTTCATCGTCTGTCTGCGCGGGCCAACCAGCGCTCAGTCCCGCCCCTCACTTGCCATATGCAGTTTATTGGAAAACACTGACGGTTGTGACTGGGCACTGTCGCCATTAAATCATGCAGTACACTTACTGAGAAACTGGTGCTGTTTTGACACATACATAGACATAAACGCACACTCACACACACATACAGTACAAACACAAGTTGTGGATAGTGGAATATGTACTCTAGCTGTACCTGCATTGGCTCCTGAGCTTGACAGCATTCCCACACACGCACACATACACACACACACATGCAGAAAAGTATGTTCACCCAGATGTGCACTCAGCTAAATGAGCTATCACACACTGGCCCTCAGAGTTAATGGTTGCACAATGCAACATTATGCAATAAAGACAGTGCTGCGGGTGGGACGCTTGTCGTGGTCGCGGGCAGAACCAGAGGCGTCAACACACAGCTAATGGAGGAACCAGCTGTTTGTCTGTCTGTCTCTCACCCCCTCTCTCCCTCTCTCTAACCCCCTCTCTCACCATCGTCTGGCTTTGTTGTGAAATGTGCTGATTAATGAGACGAGTCAGTTACCTCCAGCTGAATGTAAAAACTTGGCCCACGCCCAGAGCTTACTTCCAGATGAGGGAGGGATCTTGATGAAGAACGAGCATGAACACCCGGTGCCTCCTTCCTGGCTGCTGGGTTACACCAGAGCGCGGAAGTCAATGCGGCTGCTGTATTGCTGTTGTCAGGCTGTTGTCAGGCGAAAACCTTGTCTATCCATAATGTCAGCTTTTCAGGAACTGAGAAGAAGAGCCTTGTGTTTCGGATGACAACGGTGTATTTTTGAGTCTATCCATTGGTGGACAAAGTACAAAACCCCATTACTTGAGTCAAAGTATGGATAGTTCTCCACTTCCATGAATTAAAATACTGGAGTATTTGCTTTTAAAAATTCTTAAGTATTCAAAAGTTAATTTTCTTTTTAATATCAATGCATTGCTGTTTTTTTTCAAAGTGCATTTACAGAACCTGGTAACTCTCTGAAAGCACATAATGACTGCTTTTACTTGCTTGTAGAATATACTATACTACACAAATGTACTTAACCACTTTGAGATTCTTTTATGAAAAGCGCTTTACAAATTAAATTTATTATTATTATTATTATTAACCAACACCCGGTCAGTCGTTGGAACGGATGTGTTTTACTTTGAAAGTGAATGTCTTGCTTGTGCTTGCTTCACGGAGCTGGACGACTTTTGCATCTCCCTCACGTTAAACCCAGTTGAGAGCGGGTGCTGTGATTGGCTTTTCTTGTGCGAGGAACACGGCAATCACATTTTAGAGAAGAAAAAAATTCAACAGCAGACTTCAAAGCTCTGCTTAATAGTAACAGCACCAGAGATGTTCTTACTGATGCAGTGAAGTAAAAGTCATAAAAAAAAAAAGCGAAGTACAGATACTCGAACATGGCACTTAGTGCAGTACGTAAGTAAATGGTACTGTCCACCACTGAGTTTATCTAACTATGAATATGAAAGCCACCAGTATGCAGATAAATTACAGGTGAAGAAAGCACCACTGGGTTTTAACTGCAGGAGTTTTTGGTTGGATCAGATGCTCCATGAGTCATTAGATGCATAGAAAGACCAATTGCTAGTATTGACTGTTTTTTCTCAACTGTTAAAGGTAAAAATCTCTTCCATTAAATCCAAGAAACACTGCAGTTGTTTTCAAATAGTTAAAATGCCTTTCTTTTGTATGGGGAAACACAGCATATTAAAAAGACAGATGCTTTGCGACGAAACAGAAAACTGATGGCTTCATGAAAATCAACAAAAGTGGAGTTTTCACCCAGCAGCAGCAATAAACTTAACAACCTTTTGTTTGATTTGAACATTTATTTATCCTCGTCAACTCAAATAAGCATGCTTGCACACACTTGTATGCATTTCCCTTCTGCTCTCATATAGTGTATATGTTTTTTTCCTTTTCCCCATGACCCAAGTCTTACCCTAACCTCAAAGTTCTCTTTAATTAAATATTAGCAAGCCTTCTCACATGACAGACACACGAAAATAATATCTCCAAGTTGTGCTATTGCCACACAATGCTGTTGTGGCAAGGGAAAATAACTCAAGCATTGTACTTTAGCACAATTTTGCAGTATTTCCATTTAGTGAGACTTTATACTTTTACTGCACTCAGTTTTTCACTAGTTACTTTTCAGGATAAGCTTTAAATGCAAAACATCATATGTGATGTATTGTTAGAGTGCAAACTGGCCAACAGGATATGGAGAAGTTAGAGCTACAACATTAAAATACTTCTTACAGGTTGAAGCATCAATTATTTAACACTTCACAATGACGACTTCCACTTTTCAGACAGAACTACATTTTACTAAAGGTGCCGCCATACTTTAACTTACAGAACTTTTTGAATGCAGGCTTTTTATTTTTAATGGGGCATCTTTCCATGACAGGACTGCTACTTTTCCTCAAGTAAAGAACTTAGGTATTTTTTTCCCCCACTGCTGTCCACAACACAGAATCAGGCTTTAACAACATGCTCAGTTCATAAAAGTTTTGTGCAACTGTGCTGGGGGAAATGGCTTGGCACAAAATAGCGAGCGAGCCGAGGTGGAGGGGTGTGCGGCTGTTACACCTAAACAGCAGAGTAATTGGAGAGCTGGAGATTGAGCGCAACCAATTTTCCTGCTCGGGGTGGCGAGGAGGTTTGCAGGAGCTGAGGGAAATGTTGAGATCAGTCGAATGTGAGACACCGCCGTCTAAAAGGCTCATTATGACATACTGATATTACAGGTCACATCATAGGATTAATATCATGTCATGCTCCACCGGGCCTGGGCTTTTCCCTCTGATGCTCCCCTCCTCTGATGAGACAAGGTGAGCTTTAATGTGCAGAGAGAGAGAAAGAGGAAGAGCGAGACAGAGGGGGCATCTGAGCCCTCGTCGCCAGTTTTGAAGCTGTATTGTCTGCTCTCACACATCGTCTAATGATATTTTTAATGAGGGCATTGAGGGAATTTGGCTTGTCAGTTCATTATACCTTTTTTATAGAATGTTTGCTTTGTTATGGAAACTTCCCCTCACTCTGCTGGGATTTGCTTTTTAAGCTAATGAGCCCAAAACAAGCGGCTTTGAAAAGAACAGGCAGGCAGGCAGCTAGCCTGGAGCAGCCTCTCGCCTCCGCTGTGTAGAAAAGAATGCTTCATTATTAGCTAGTGTCTCTCTCTCGCTCTCTCTCTCTCACGCACAAACAGTTCCTCTACCCGTTCCCTCTCTCCTTTCCTTTCCCTCTGTCTCTTTCATGCTATTGAAGAAATGTGCACCATGGTGTTTTCTCCTTCTCCCTCTATCCCTTGCTATCCATCTCTCTCTCTCTCTCCCTCTCTCTCTTACACACAAACACACACACAAACAAAAATCCACCAGCCGTTTTCCATTCATTCACCGCTAAAAGCTCCCGACAACATCAGCAAATCTACTTTAATCCACTGAGGAAGGTCAGGAGGAGTGTGTCTGTATTCATGTGAGCAAAGTAACACGGCTCAATTTCATCCTGTACGTGCACGCAAACACACTTCCACACGTGCACAAACACACACACACACACACACACACAGTCCTTTGATGCATGCTTAGGTTTGAAGCTGCCTGGGCTCACACAAATCCAGAAGTCTCCTCCAGTGATATTGCTGGATAGGAGTCCGTGCCCAATGTCTGCACTTATGAACCGATGTCTCAATCACAGGCTGCTTCCACAGCGGTACAGTCAGAGCTGGAGTATGCAAGCATAAGCACATCGCTGAGCATTTCTCTGTCGAGCACTGAGCGGGTACAATCTACGGGGAAGCATTCAAAAAAAAAAAAAAAAAAAAAGCAAAAAAAGATAGGAGGCTGAAAAGTCAGAGCAGTTATGGCTCAATCATTCGGAGAGCGCAGAGCAACGTTAAAACACTTCGAACCACTGAGAAAAATCAGAGGCGCCGGGGAATATGAGCGTATGTGTGGGGTGAGTGTGTGACTGTGGTACTTCTCTCCTTTTCTGACTCCCTGATATCTTTGTAATCCTACTTTGACTCCCCTGCCTATTCCAGGGCACTTCAGCTTATCATCTATATTGCATGGCCTGGTAAGACACAGTGTAAATGCTGTGCGTTATGGCAGCCCATCAATACTGGATGAGCGCCGCGTGGGAAGGCTCTGTCACAGCAACCTGTTTCTGTCCTGCCGCTGTATGGAGAGCACTGATCAATACAACATCAGGGAGGTGTAATGAGGAAGGACTTCATCCCAGAAGACTTCAAACTCCCATGTCGGCCCTTCTGAAGTGTCCTTGGGCAAGACTTTGATTTCCCACCACCTACACGGGCTGCTGCTCTGAACAATAGCTGACCCAGCGAGGGAGGTGAGAGGAAAAGTGAATTTGTTAAAGCTTTTGTTAACTTTTAAGAGTGGGTGGACTTTCAAAAAAAAAAAAAAACTGAAGCAAGATG